>PVKY010014542.1:0-10527 GCA_004027775.1 Bradypus variegatus | reverse complement strand
TTCAACCTGCACGGGCCTGTTTGACAACTACCTTACCTTGAACGTGACTTTCTTCTCTTCTCTTGCTCAGAGGCGTCTGCCCACCCAGATTTGAGAAAAACCACTTAAATGTTTGACAGTGTCTTTTGTGTCTTCTAGGAGACTGCCCTTCCCTGTACTTGTCTTTCTTGCAAGCTGCTTAGCAGTTGTGACAGATGATGTTAGAACCTGCCTGGAAGCTTGTTTGATCTGATGTCATAATTCTATTGACTTGCTAAGCCCTCTGATTCATTATAGTTAGAACTGTTCATATTAATGAGAATTATGGGTAGGGAAACTTTATCTGTTTTAGGAAGACCTGCTGTTTGGACTTGTTAGATTCTGTGAAGCCAGGACAAGCAAGTGATTATTTCCTAAACCACACTGTATATGGAATAAACTTTAGAAACATACAGTATATCTAAATAGCTTTCTAGTTAATATTGATATTATAAAAAGTATGCAGTAATATGTTATTATAGCATCACATTAAGAAACCAATGCCTGCCTTTTTTACTTTGGCAAACCAGTGCAATTTAAAGGGAATTTAAAAAGGTAAACAAGATTAAAATTGTGGCTTTTCACAGGGAATATACATATTTAATAATCCAATGTAATTTTATTTTCTTTAGAATCCTATAGTCATATGACTAAACACTGAAATAATGATCTACTTGCTAAAGTATGATTTTCAAAAGATAAAATCCTAACTCTTATTGCAGTATGTAATGAACATGTGTCAAAGATTTTATTCAACTCATTAATGAAGGAACAAGTAAGAGGTTAAGAAGAGCTAAATATTTACAGAGAATTTCATAAAGAGGTACTACATTAAGTGGATTAGATACAAAACTGGTTACTGTCCTACAAGACAACCAACTGTAACCTTTGAGGTTAGCATTTCCACTTAACATCTTTACTAGACAAAAATCTAATTGAGTTGAGAGAGTGACATTGAAATGAGGTTTCTCCACATGTCCAGGTTATGGATAAGTTTTCTTATAAACTACAGAAAACCATTTTCTGTTAAAATATAAACATTATTTCTAGTGCACGTTTAACTATGGTCACCTTCTCAGTGTGTATTTATTCTAAAATTGTGGAAGGTGAAGGTTGAAATACTCATTTCTTAAATATACCTCATGTAGTTACTCCGGAACTTCAGCCTTTTCTTTATGACTATTGATTTTCATGCCTAGTAATCCTTAGGACTAGATTTGTGGCAATGCTAGGATTTTTAAAGTGGCTCAGAGGACGGTCATGACATGGAAAGAAGGAACGTCTCTGATAGAGTGCCCACTCGATGGCCCGTTAGTATCAGGAGTTTCTCTACTTGGCAAGGTAAATCTGCTTCCTACTTTTGACTGATCTCTACAGACATTGGTGTGCTTCAGTAGGAAAATAATATTTTTGAACTTATGCGTGCAGTTTTTCTCCCCATACATATGCTAATTGTATAATGCATAGGTCTCTGTCTGTAATCACGTATATTCATACTCATGAACAATGTTCCCTCCTTACCATTGGGCTTCTATTGAACGTCATCTGCATTATTCTCAGAAATCGAACTAATTGTGAGCTTGCATGGAAAAGAATAAATATTCTGAGTGTGTTAACTAGGAAACATTGACTGATGTATAACTAAGAATTATTTTCTGGGGTAATTGAAGGGGTTTTGTTTACTTTAGCTTGTTTTAATGCCAGCGTCTGCTTGCATTCAGAGCATTAACTGCACATGCGAAGAACTATGTCTTGGCTTTCACTCTGCGCCTGGCTTCAGCCTGCTCTGCGAAGGCAGCCAAGGGCAGAGAGGGCCCTCACAGTCTCAGCAGGGGACCTGACAGAGGGGAAGAAGCCAGAATTGGAGGATTCTTGGCATAAATAGTTCCAAGGTCTGAATGCATTCTTTCCTAACAATTGAATGAATGGGTTTGTTCTCTGCCCTTCTTTCTCGCTAGCAAACCTTGTGTTGTGTTGCCCTGCTCAATAGCATTCCTCAGTGAAGATGTTTGGAGATGGAATGTAAATTTGTCGCAGAAAACTGCATATGGGAATGTGATATAGGGTCAGAATTCACAAATGCTGGGAGTTCTCAGGGTTGGTGCCTGCTGTTGAAATATCTAGAGATGTTTACCAAAGGGCGGAGTGTTTCTGTTTGGCTAATAATAAAACACTTTATTTTATGTGTTTATTTAAACATTCACTAAAATTTGTTGTGATGCTTTGGATGGCTCTATTAGCATTCTTTTCTAAGCACTTTAGCTTGCCTGTCTTTATGATTGTTTTCTGTTATGAGATATAATAGAGCTCAAGCTTTTATCTAAATACATTTTTTTTAACTGAAAATGAGAATAGGCACAAAAATCAAAGGGTTTTAAGAGCTGTCTGCATTTTAACATTGGAAAATGTTCATTTCATGTAGTTTTTTTTTTCCAAGTAATTTAAAAGGCTGCATTTAAACCTCAGATGGTAAATTGAATTAAAAGCTGATTATATTTCAAACAATATGATCTGTGGAATAATATCAGCAAAACATCTTGGGTGTCTTTATTTTAAATGTTACACAGACCATGGAGGAATGGTAAGAACTACGTTGATAATCATGAATTTTCGTGGGAGCATTTCATTCTTTTAGCAGGATGTGAAAATTATAAGCATTGACTATTTCTATTTTAGTCTATTTTGAAACATTCTGATTTTGTTTTAACATTCTAATTTCTTCTTCTTGCTTATATTTTTATTACAATAGAAACAATACTTATTGACTAGAGAAAATTTGGAGAATACTACAGAGCCTAAAAAAGAAAACAGACATCTGTAATACCTAAACAAAAATAAACCTCTTCTTAACATTTTAGTTTACTTCCTTCTGATATTCTGTACATGTATACATTTTCATAAAATTAGAATCATTCTTTATGTAACTTTTGCATTCTGCTTGATACATCTCACATATGGTTACTTTGCAAAAATGAGGTTGCAGAAATGTATCTTTTCCAATGGAAAATGTGCATGCTATAATATTAAATAAGAAAGCCATATGTATTTTATCTTGTTTTTGATATAAGCAACATTATAATATGCTTGACATTTCTTTTCAGACTCTTTCTTAATAAAATGTATGCTCCATTTTTTACACAATTTTTGCTTGTGTTTTCTGATTTTTCTGCAGTGGAGTGTGTATTACTTTTTGGTATGGGCATCTTAATTATTTCCTCTGATTATTTTCTTAGACTGCATTCCCAGGAATGCAATTATTGAGTCTAAGTATTTGAGTATTTTATAGTCTAAAATTATTCTTCTATGGAAAGGAGTCTTAAATTTGTTTTTTGCAAAGTAAAGAATATTCTACAATTTTGGCCCTTGTGTCTTTTCCTTATTGTGCTTTTTTTTATCACTATCTTTGACCTGACCTTGATACATTTCATATATTCCTATAAACTACACTCATTCTTCCCTCTCTTCTCTTCAACACCCCCATGCTGTTCCCAGTCCTCCTGTCATTGGATAGAGTTACCCCAGTGTTAGCGAGGGGCTCCCCACCTCTGCCTCTGTCCCCCATTGCACCGTCCCGTGTCTCCAAGCTCGCCTCTGCTGTTCTGTGGAATTGAACTCTTTTCCCTCTGGCCCCATGTACTGTGCCACACACCCTGACTGTGCAGTTCCAAAGACATAAAACTAATTTAGGATTTGGGAAAATCAAAGCAGCAGGTCCAAATCAGAGATGGTGGTTTTGTTTAGTCAGCTTTTATAATTTGCACGACTTTCGTGGGTTTAAAAAAATAATAATGTAAGAAAGTAGTTCTTGATTTTTCAAGCATTGAAGGCCATATTTTTAGGAGGTATTTAGAATAATTTTATAATGATTAATTTAGAGCCCCAAATTAGAAGGCTCATTAACTATGGTTCAGGTATTTTCCTTAGAGAAATACCTAAATGTCTTTTTTACTATATCACTTTGTATGGTTGAAAATCTAACGGTATGGTTAGATAAATCTACACCAGCAGCCAGGTTGGCTAAAATTACTTTAGCTTCACATGCTGGTGCTCTGGACCAAAATAGTTTAGTGTTCCTGATACAAGGAAGATGAATAGAATTGCTTTATAAAGAATGTTTCAACCAGATGCCTAAGAATTTGGTTAACTGCAGTTAAAAAGGAAGATAGAAGGAAGGTAGGCAATATTTTACCTAGGTATTGAAACAATGGTGCTAAATATCATAAATATTCGGAATAAGAGAAAGGCATTAAATTCACCCAATCCTTGTAACTGAACATATGCTATGAGCTGGGCACTATGCTCGCAGCTTCCAAGAGTAATGCAAAGATGCAAGAGACCTTCCTTGTTGAGCAGCGTCTTGTAACTGACTCTGGGGAGAGTGCACGAACACGTAACCGCGGCAAAAGACAATATAAGGCTAGGGCCCTTTGGGTGATACTAAGTGACTGCCTTCACATTCAGTTCAGGAAGAGGTTATTTCCAACTGTGATGATACAGGAAGATGTTTTGGAAAGGAAAGAGCTTTTGAGCTTAGCCTCGGAGGAACTGATGAGAATCTCGATAGATAAAGATGGTTAAAGTGTGCTATACATAAAACGAATGCAAGATTATGATGAAAAAGTTGTTCTGGGCATGTGTAGGAAGACCAAATAGACCTTTTTGACTGGAGTGGTAAGTTCTAACGGGAAAGTAGTAAGAGAGAGAGAGAGAGTGCTAGAAAACTAGATGAATTAAATCCACATCATGGAGGACTTTGACTATCAATCTATAGGTCAGTATTTCTCAAGGTTTGCTATTAGGTCCCCTGCATCACAGTCACCCTGGGATGTTAAAACGTTGACTCCCGGGCTACATTTCAGATCAGAACTGGAGGGCGGTACCCTGGAATCTGCATTTTAGTGATCTTCCTAGGTGACTCATGCATATTTGCCATTGAGACATCCATCAGGAAGGTGGTCGGTGAGTGCTTTGGGGCAGGGAATTGCAGGCATGAGGGGAAATGGGTGGTAACGTGACATTCAGAGGTGGGATTGAGGAAGCTGGTAATGAAGGGCATCAGTGGACTATGTGACTGGTGATCAGGGTGGTCAGAGGAAGGGAAGAGTTGGACATCACCGTCAGGGCCCTGAGCTGCCACAACCAGGGGTGCTGGGGTGTCAACAACAGAACTATGTACAGGACGTGAATTTCCCTGAGCACCTGAAGGCTCACTCCGAACCTCTGGCCCTCTGCAAAATGGTTTTACTTCCACCCATAATATAAATTCCCTTGCACAGTATTTCTGGGAGTCTCCGAAGAAAGTCTCCCATGTGCTCATGAACAAGTCTGAGCCCGCTGGTGCCGTTGTTGCCCTGACACCTTGGTGCGGGACAGCTTTGCTGGGCCTGTGCTGCCTGCTGAGGCCGTGACCCTGGGCACCATGGCCTTACCCCCTGTGCCTCAGGCCCTGCAGCTCCCCAATAGTGGCAGTAGCTGACCCCGTGGCTGTCACAGGAGATGCTGCTGTTCTTCTGGGTGCTCTCACCCTGCCAGGCAGCAGCACCCCTCTCTGTGGTTCAGCGTGTCACCATCGTCTCTTTAGCTGCCCCAGCAGGCGAAGCAGTTCTGTGCCTCTGATTCAAGGGACATAGTCAGTGGCCCAGATCCTCTGCCATTGTTCTGCCACGTGTTTCCACAACACCCTGAACCATCCAAGTGCCCGAGCTACATGGGATCTGGGGACCAGAGGCAGGAGGAAGGATGGATTTTTTCTCTTTGGAGCTCCCTCTGCTAGAGAGATCTCAGAGCATTGTTCTTTAGCTGTGTGTTTTACAGGTTTAGACAAAAATGACTGTTTCATCTTCTCTGACTCCCTGAGGGCTTGGACATGAGTCCACTGGAGCTGGCCTGGGTGACAAGAGTAGCAGAGTCTTCTCTCTTCTGAGAGAAGAGAAGGGGAGGCTTGTTTGTGGGGTCAGCCTGGTTCTCCTCTTTCTCTCAAAGTGAGTGTTTGTAAACACAAATACACACATGCACACACACACACACGCACAGACACGCACACACACCCTCCCTCAGTCCTCAGCAGGTGGCTTTTGATCAGGCCAGTCCCCTGCAGAGGACACAGCCAGGCTCAGCTCATTGCCCATTTCATATGGCAGGTGAAAGGCAGATCCACTTTGAATGAGGAGAGACTGAATTTTACGTCACTTAATTTTTTTTAAAGATGTAGCACATTCACAAGTTACAAAATTCAAAAGGTACAAAAGGGTATCCCCTAAAAAGTCTCCTTCCCACCTCTGTCTCCAGCCACCCAATGGCACCTCTTTGTGTGTACAAGTAATAATGTATCAATCTATTTTCCACCCCCCCTTTTTTAATGGAAATGGTAACATACCGTATATACCAATCTGTTCCTTGCTGTTTAAAATTTCACATCAGCTTCCTTATTCTTTTTACAGCTGCAAAATATTCCACTATCTGAACATACCCTTGCTATTTAAGTGGTCCCCTCTAGATAGAAAGTGGGTTATTTCCCGTGTCTTGCTATTACACACAATACTGCAATGGATAACCTTGTAATTACCACACTTTAGACATGGGACTCAGAATGAGATTGCTGGATCAGAGGATAAATAAACATGTAATTGTTGAAGATATCGGCAAGTTCCTTTCCGAAAGGGTTGTGCCATTTTGCATTCATATGATTAATGGATGAGTCCCATCTTCCTCCTTCAGTTACATCAAAACAATACTGTCAAACTTCTGAAAGTTTGTCAACTTTGATAGGCAAGGAGTAGATTCTCAGCACAGCTGTGTGTGTGTGTGTGTGTGTGCACGCGTGGGTGGTGCGAGGGTGGTGGGTGGGTGGTGGGATCTGTAGGGGAAACCCTGCAGCTGTCCAGATACTGTTTCACATATAGCAGCGAGCAGTTAATAATATCATTCAGTGGCAATAAAAGCTCCCAGCAGCTTTTTAATTGCTTGCTTGCTCAAAATGCATTTTTAAAATTTTATTTTTTAAATTAGCATACAATAAAGCTGACTTTGTTTTTGGTATCTAGTTCTATGAATTTTAACCCATATATTGACTTGAATAACCAGCACCACAATACAGAACACTTCTGCTACCTCCATAAACTTTTGCTGCCCCTTTGTAGTCACACCCTCCCTCACCCCTAATACTTAGCAACCACTGATTTGTTTTCCATCACTACAGTTTTATCTTTTAGATAATATCAGGCAAATAGAATCATAAAGGATATTACCCTTGGAGATAGACTGTTTTCCTTCTGCATGATTTTCTGGAGATTTCACCCAAGTTGTTGCATGCATCAGTAGTTTGTTCCTTACTATTGCCGAGAAGTATTCCATTGAATGGATGTACCACAGTTTGTTTACCCATTCATCATTGAATGGCATTGGGGTTTGTTTGGGTTTGCTAAAGCTGACAAAATGTAGTATACCAGAAATAGACTCACTTTTACAGTGGGGATTTATTAGCTTATAATTTACAGTTCCTAAGCTGTGAAAATTGCCAACTCAAGGCATCAACAGGATGATACCTGGCCTCTGAAAACAGGCTGCTGGCATCCGGGACACCTCTGTCACGTGGGAAGGCACATGGCTGGTGTCTGCTGGTCTTTCTTCCCTGGGTTTCGTTGCTTTTAGCTTCTGACTGCTCCAGCTCATAGCTTCTCTGAGTGCTTTTTTGAATTTTGTCTCATAGCTTCTATATGTGTTTTCATCCTCTTATAGGTACTCCAGTAAGTGGATTAAGACCTGTCTTGAATGGGATGGTGTTCCGGTTTGCTAAAGCTGTGAGAATGCAAAATACCAGAAATGGATTGGCTTTTACAATGGGGGTTTGTTAGTTCATAAATTTATAGTTCTAAGGCCATAGAAGTGTCCAAGTTAAGGCATCAACAAGAGGATAGTTTCACTGAAGAAAGGCTGATGGCATCTGGGGTTCCTCTGTCACGTGGGAAGGCACATGCCACAGTCTGCTGGGCCTCTCCCAGGTTTAACTTCTTGTTTCCATTCTTTCTGCAAAACATCTCTGGGCTTCTGTCTTAGCTTTTCTTTTTCAGCTCCAGTATGTCCTTGCTTATTTCTCCCAGGGTGTTTCTCTCTAAGCATCTCAGGGTCCCGCTTGGCTTCTTTGGGGGCAAACTCTGAATTTCATCTCTTAGCTTCTCTCCTGGTTCTGGTTTCAGCAGCTGTCTTCAAAACATCTCTGGACATTTTCTCTCTAAGTATCTCTCAGCTCTCTTCAAAATGTCTCTGACTTTTATCCTCTCGTAGAGGACACCAGTGAAGACAATAAGACCCACCTTGAAGGACAGGGTCACATCTCCACGGAAACAACCTAATCAAAAGGTCCCACCCACAATAGGTCTGCCCCCAGTTTGCTCTCTAGCTACTTGTTAAATTGTGCTTGGAAAGTTATCACTTCTTTGTTTCTATGTTATATTCCACAATAAAAAAAATGATTATAAAAAATAATAACATTATTAGGAAAAAAACATAGTCTTTTATGGGGTACATAAGCGACTCAAACCAACACAGGTTAGTCACATTGCAATTGAAATAATCAAATCAAAAGGTCCCACCCATAATAGGCTGCACCCACAGGAATGGATTAACTGAAGAAGCTCCTGTTCTGGAGTCCATAAAGCCTCCAAACCATCACAAAGTTGTTTCCAGTTTAGGGTGATTATTAATAGAACTACTATAGACATTCACATACATATTTTTGTGTGAAGATAAGTCTTAATTTTTCCTCAGCATAATTTAATTTTCATTTCTTTTTATGAGTAAGCTTAAGCATATTTTCATATGTTTATGTGACATTTATATGTCATTTCCTATAAACTCATTTCCTTTACCAATTTTTCTTTTGTTAACAGTGATTTTTATTTTAGACAAGTTGGCTTGGGGACTGACAGGACAGTCAGGCTGAAAAGTATAGCATTCCATTAAAAAATTTTGGCAGGACTGAAGACTTAGATTTGAGACTGAAGGGGGATGGATAAATTAAGCTTTGGACCTAGACAGACTCTTCAGTGAGAAAACACATGAGGCTTGAGGACAGAATCTGTGGAAATGCCCAGGTTTAAGATGTGGAAAGAGTAAGAAGATCTAAAGGAGGAAACCAAGAAAAGACATCTTAGAGGTCAGAGAAGGGCCGGGACAGGGCAGAGTAACCTTGATAGAAGCTGAATATTAAAGGTCTGCCAAGCAAAGGGTTTAAATCCACAGGACACAGTGTTCAAGAAGAAGAGAGAACATCTCTTTCCAAGAATTCCAGGTAAAATCTCTAAAATTCATTCAGATCGGACTGGCTTAGGCCACATGACCATGCCCATGGCAGTCACTGGGGCCTGGAAACAGTGCGTTGATTGGCCTTCGTTGGTCATGTCTCCAACTCTATAATTTCCCAGAAACTCATGGATCCCCAAGGGGAGATATGAGGCTGTTGGGTCAAAAACATAGATGCTAAGGAAATAATTAAGGGATATCTAGTAGGTGGCCCTTGAGTGTGGTGTGTCTTCCAAGTCTGTGGGTTTAGATGGCAGCTGTATTCCAGGTCGAGGCAGGGGAGGCAACAGGTGTAGAAAATTCAAAGAGTTTGGCTCAAATGAAGGATTTTTCCTTTGTGTGAAAAGAAGGCAACATCAGTGGTGCATATTCAGAGGCACTGTGGAGACAGAGACCACGGAGATTGCGAAGCCTTGGGGGTAATTGGAGGGAGAAGATGATGGCAGAAGCAAGAGTGGCTGAAGCCACAGGGACATGAGGTGGCACAGACTGTCTCCCCACATCTCCCTTGCTCCTCTCCCATCCATTCGAGTCATGTTGCTCCCCAGTGGGAGTTCCTCCAGAGGCTCCCCACTGCTTCCAGGATGTAGTCCCTATGAACTGGGTTGGACTTGAGGGCCCCACATGAACTGGCTACTGCCTCTCTTTACTCCTTACTCTCCAACCGCAAGGGCCTGTCGAGATTCACAAGCTCATCTGTTTCCTCTTAACTAACAATCTTCGTCTGTCTCTCCACTGTCTGTAAGCTCTGCAAGGCAGGATAGTATTTGCTTTGTTCACACTGGATCCTCTAGCCCAGGGTGTAGTGTAGACCAGAGGTGTGTAAATTGTAATGGGAAGGATAGATGGATACCCGATAATCTGTGTAATCTGCTGTAGGTTCAGTGATTATTTCTGTTGTTCACCCGAATCAGATGTCATTTTATTAGAAATTAAGCAAGAGAAATAATGAATGAAGCTCTCCAGAGTTATTAGAGAATGAAAGACCAAACTTTAGAATTCTGTCTACATAGTAGAAAAGAGTGGAAGGGAACATGACAAAATATAGATAGTGGCTAACTCCAGGTGTGAAAATGTGGATCTGTTTTTCTTCTTATAATCTTAAGTGTTTTACTGCAATGATTTTCTGTAGTGCATGTGAATTATTACTTTTTGGTGTTTTCCAGATTTTGCAATGCATTGGGGAAAATGTTTTAATTTTTCAGTTGT
>PVKY010014541.1:0-10529 GCA_004027775.1 Bradypus variegatus | reverse complement strand
TCTCTATGATGTCCAGTCGAATCTTTTCTTCTGGGTCACCACACATATTGCGCTTGAGAGCTATGTAACGCAAGATGGCATTGCTCTGAATGATCTTGTTCTTTCTGTGCAAAAGGTAGGGCAGGTTACGGAAGTCCAGGTCTAGCTTGAATTTCACATCCAGCCATTGGCTTTTATCATAGTTAGGAGCTTCCCCGCACATGTACCGTTTCTCCTCATAGCATGTATCAGTGAATTCCAGAAGCATGCAGATGGCATGCGCCAGCCCGCGAATATACCAGTAGCCCAAAACCACATTCGACTTCGACAAAACACTCATCTTGCTTCACTGCCTTCTAAGATCTGAGAGGTACTGCAAATGGGCGAGATTTTACAGCCGACGTAAGTAGGCAGGTATTTATCTATTTCTATCACACTATCATTATTATTCAAATCACCCAAATTCAAAATATTTGAATCGTTTTCTATCCATTCATTCATTCAATAAATAATTACTTAGCATCTATTCCGAATAAAGACCTCTGCTATGCATTATGGTAAACTGAATAGTTTACGGCGAACTGAATAGTTCCTATTCTCAATAGTCTATAACTTAAAAGTAGAAATTAAATAACACAAAATGGATACAGAAGGATATAAGTGCTGAAACAATGATTCATTCATCCACGCATTCAGCAAACATTTATTCAGCACCTACTATATACCTAGCAATGAATCAAACAATGTGGTGTAGGAAAAAAGTGAGATAAGAATTAGCATTTATTAAGCACCTACTACTATGTGCTTTACAATCATTATTTCATTTAATCTCTTAGAACCCAAACTTTCACTTTTTGGATTATAGAATTTTGAGGATTGGATGAAAGCCATAGAATATCTCTTCAGAAAAAATTTTGCTTGCAAAATTCTGCATATATTTGGATAGAGATGACAGTAGCACGCTATTGTGAGGTGAATGGTGTATGAATGTGGTAGAAAGGGGAAGCTTAGAGTCACATATGTCATCAGAAGGAAAGCTGCGGTTAAAATATGGGAATGTATAAAACAGTGGATCTTGTGGACAATGTCCATGATTAACTGTATAAATATTAGAAATCTCTTTCATGAAATAGAATAAATGTATGACACTATAACTAGAAGTTAATAATAGAAGGGTACATAGGGAAAAAATATACCTACTGTAAACTATATACTACAGTTAGTAGTATTTTAACATTTGTTCTAGTTTGCTAATGCTGCTGGAATGCAAAATACCAGAAATGGACTGGCTTTTATAAATGGGGTTTATTTGGTTACACAGTTACAGTCTTAAGGCCCTACAGTGTTCAAGGTAATGCATCAACAATCAGGTACCTTCACTGGAGGGTGGCCAACGGCATCCGGAAAACCTCTGTTAGCTGGGAAGGCACGTGGCTGGCGTCTGCTCCAAAGTTCTGGTTTCAAAATGGCTTTCTCCCAGGACATTCCTCTCTAGGCTGCAGTTCCTCAAAAATATCACTCTTAGTTGCTCCTGGGGTATTCATCCTCTCTTAGCTTCTCCAGAGCAACAGTCTACTTTCCACAGCAATCTTCAAACTGTCTCTCATCTGCATGCAGCTCCTCTCTCAGCTTCTGTGCATTCTTCAAAGTGTCTCTCTTGGCTGTAGCAAGCTCGCTCCTTCTATCTGAGCTTATAAAGTCCTCTAGTAAACCAATCAAGGCCCGAGCTGAATGGGTGGGGCCCCACCTCCATGGAAACTATCCATCCAGAGTTATCACCCACAGTTGGGTGGGGCACATCTCCATGGAAACAACCCAATCCAAATGTTCCAATTTAATCCCCACCAATATGTCTGCCCCCACAAGGTTGCATCAAAGAACATGGCTTTTTCTGGGGAACATAATATACACAAACTGGTACAACATTCTTTCATCAACAGTAACAAACGTACATTACCAATACTATGAGTCAATAATGGGGAGGGGGGGTTAAGGGAATAGGAGGATTTGAGTTTTCTTTTTTGTTTTTATTTCTTTTCTGGAATAATGGAAGCACAGCTGTATGATGGCACCACAGGCAATTGATTGTGCACTTTGAACGATTGTATGGTATGTGAACAATCTCAATAAAATTGAATTAAAAAAAAATTCTGCATATAATTTCAGATTTCCTAAAGCCCGATCAAGGATCCCCTAATGATCCCACATGGAAAAACAACTTCACTGAGAGTTTCTGTGGCATCTGAGTTAGGCCTATAAGCTCATGTAGAATTTTAATAGTCAGAGGCAGGAAAGAAAAAACTTTTCAGACTGATGATTAATTAAAATGAATATATTACAGTTTCTAGCAGTAAACAAATATTTACAGAATGCCCATTACATATCAGTTAAGACACTACAGGCTGGCAATACAATGATGAGTAAGACAGCCTCTGAGGAGCTCATTTTCGGTGAGAGACTGAAAACCAATTAAGACAATATATGTTTTGAACACAAGCAAATATATGTTTCTAACAAATATTCAGACAAATATTACGTTTCAAGTACCGTAGGCCCTAGTAAATGCAACAATCTTCACCTCAAAGAACTTAGTAATGAGGGAAATAAGACAATATCAATAAAATGTATTCTGTGATGATGAAGAAATAAAGGGTGCTAAGGTACCAAAAGAAGGGATATCTAATTCAGATTCTTCTAATAAAAAGTGATGTGTCAAATTGGCCTCGAATTTCAAGGACCTCAGACTTTATTCTAATAAGAAGCTAATGGAGGTTTCAGAAGATAGAGAAATGAAATTATCATTCATTAAACAAATATTTATCCAGTACTTTTCATTAGCCAGGTAAGCAATGAGTTCTAACTTTTCTTTTTAAGTGTGCAGAATAAATTAGAGGTAAAAGACTGAAGATAGAGTAAATGCAGTTAAGGTATTGCAACAACCACACCTAAAAGTTATAAATGCTGACTTAAGGTAGTGACAGTGAGAATAATGATTTTAAAAATGTCATGAAGGTAGGATCAGCAGAACCTAACTGATGGCCTAAGGAATCAAGGAAGATGGAAAAATCAAAGACCATGATATGATTTCAACATACAATTTCTTTATGACAAGAAAAAGGAAAGATTCAAGGAGAAGAACACTTCAAAGGGGAAATAATAGATTCTATTTTAATAATATAATAAATCACCGACGTTCCAGAAATCCAAGCCCTGTGTCCTGATCAAAACTTATTCCCGAATACTAGCATAGCATAAAGCATAACAAGCATGACTTCATGTCATGAGAAGTGGAGAACAATAAAGGCAGTTTTAAGAGTTAGATGCTAGGATCTTAATACCTAAATGAATGGAATCCATTCAGCCTAAGAGCACACACAACTAAAATGTTTGCCTTTGCAAAATTATAAGTTATTTCAAATTACGGACCTTCAAAGGTCAGTATTAAATAACAAAAATCACAAATGCTAAGATCACAAATGCTGAGCATCTACAGTGGAAATGTTAAGCACAAAAATGGCAATGTAGAACTAAGGAAAGAGGTCAGGCCTAGAAACACAGATCACCCTACAAGAAGGTTGTCTGACACAATGTCTTGAATAAAGAGGACTGTAGGCCCTTGTTCCACATGTTAAGCATTTGGCACAAGAAAGGGTGAGCCTGCTAAAGAACAGAATATAATAAAAGAAAAGAGCAAAGAATGGAAGACATATCCTCAAGAAACGTTTAAAGGACAGGAAGAGGAAATAGAAAAAAAAACATAAGGAGCAGTCAGAGAAATAGGAGTGGAAGGCACATTATGACAAAAGAGAGGAAAATGTCAAGAAGGAACACATGATCTACAGTGACAAATAGTTCAGAGGTCAGAAAGGAGAAGGACTAGAGAAAGACTATCAGATTTAGTGGTTTAGAGGTCCCTGAGACTTCTACATATTTCTCTATATGAATCATGCACAATGAAAACTTTCCCAAACAGCCATGCATTATTTCTTTAATTTGAGAAAGTAAGAAGTTACTGGTATTTGTCAACAAAAGAATGGATAAATTATGCTATGTTCACACAACAGAAAATTGCACAGCAATGAAAAAGAACTATTGCCACAAGCAACAATATGGATGAGTCTCACAAACATGATTTGAATGAAAGAATCAAGTCACAAAAAAGTACAAACTGTATGATTCCATTTATATGACGTACAAGAAGCAAAATCAATCTATAGTGATAGAGGTCTGGGAAGTGGCTATTTTTGAAAGGTAGGGAGAAAGCGTAAGAGCCTTCTACAGTACTGGAAATATTCTACATGTTGATCTGAATAGTAGTTGATACATGAGTGTATTCATTCTGAAAAACTCATTGGGATGAACCTTTGGTGCACTGTAAGTCACACATCAATAAAAAAGTAAACACAAGAAGTTATTGGTGACTTTGAAAACATCAGTTATGGGAGAGTGTAAGTGTAGAAGCCAAATCTCAATGTTAAGGAATGTATACAAGGAAGCTGAGACTGAAAATACAAACTCACTTCTCAAGAAGACTGCTGGTGAAGCAAAGAAGAGATAAAGTAGCTAGAGTGGGTTACATGATTCAAGGAGTTGTGTTGTTTTGTTTTGTCTTTATGTGAGGACAACATATACAAAAGCCTATAGCAGATGAGATGGGATGAAATCAAGTACATAATGAGCCATGGAGAGAAGGATGAATATGTCTGCTTCCGAGACTATAGCAGAAGATGAATGAACACAAAAATTCTGCAATAGAGAAGGGAAAATCAAGTAACCTTGAACTCTTCAGTGAAACATGCAGTAAGATCAATTGGACCAAGTAAATTGATGCAGGAAAGGGTCATACACTCGAAATACACTTTAAAAGTTTTAAACAAGTACTTCAGAGAATGTAAGGATTGGGGAGATTAAAAAAAAATAAAGTACAGCCAGAGAGCAAAGCTCTGGGGCCTAGAAGTGAGGGCAGTGATAACGGATCATGCATTCTAATCAGGGTGGGGACTAACAGAGAATAAAAGGTCATCACCGAAACCAAACAAGCAAGAATGATGCCTAAGGAAAATACTTCTTTAATTAAGGGGAAGCAGGCAGAATACCTAAAACAAGTCTTGAAAGGTTCAAGGATGAAGTCACTAGAGTCTCAAGTAGAACTGTGCAAAAGAAAAGGTGTCACTAGAATTCATTACAACAGAATCTATTTATGCAAATCCCACAAGATCAAAGACCACATAACTTCCTTTCACTTCACTTCCTATGGCTACTAGAGACAACTTCTCATTGATAAAGCTGACCTTTATCCCCTACTCCTAAATATACCTATGCTTGACTACTAAATTACATGAACACATCATGTCCATTCAGAAACATGATGAATGTTTTACTCTGCTTTCTGTACATGTTTTCCCAATGAAGGTGCTTGCAGTGGTAAACTAGAAAGCAGAGGCTAGATCTATGGATTCTCTGTTCACAGCACTGGGCTTGGGATTGCACATATGCAGGTGCTGAAAAAAAAATGCTTTCTCATCAAATAGACTGTTATTGAGGAGAACCTTAACAATAATTCTAAACACCAGCGTATAATGATGGCCAAATCAGGGAATGCCTGGGGATAAGTAATACGTTTTTATAACTGTCAAGACAATCTCTAGGAAATAGACTAACATCTACTATATCAAACTGACTTCCCCAACCTTACGCTATTTATCCCTTTGGATAACTCCTCAAAATCCCTTTAGCAGCCTACTCTTCGCAGTTCCTTCACACCCAACCACATTGCAGCGTCCCTTCTTTCCATCCAAAATCCCTGACTACAAATGTCCCTAATCCCCCAGTCCCCATTCAACCCGAAGCCACCACTTTCATTTCACCACTGCCCATTTTTCTGCCTCACAGTCCTCCTCCCAAACTACTCAGTCCCCACCCCTCAAACCCCCTAGTACGAATCCTCCGGGTTGAGATCCCCTCCCCCACCGCTCCTATTCAGGCTCCCCACTCCCCAGTTTCCCTCCAGACCCCGACCGATCCTACCTGCTCTTTGCCCTCCGGCCCCGCGGGCCCGGTCCGCTCCTCCATCCGCTGCCTCCCGGGCGGCGCTCGCCGGCGCGGGGACAAGGGCTGGGGCTGCGGCAGCTCCGCCGCCCGCAAAACCCCATCCTCCCGGCGGGCGGCCGGCGGCGGCGGCGGCTGCGGTCGGTCACGGCAGCGGCTCCGCTTCATATCAGCGGCTGGGACCTACGGGCGTCGGCGCCGCGACTGCCCGGGCCCCGCACGGCCCCGACACCAAGCGCTGCCGCGCAAACCACCGCCCGCAGCCACCATGGCCGGGCAAGCGCCCGAAGTCACGACCCCAGCCGGACTATCCTCCGCACTTGCTGGGGCCTCAAGCACCGAGGCCTCCTCGGCGCTGTTTATGCAGGCGGCAACAATATCGCCGCCTTCTCTCCCACCATTCGGCGCACAGTCGGTGGATCACCCACCACTGCCGCCGGCTCTACCGCCAGCCGCCCGCCCTCCCGCCTCCGGCCCCGCCCCGCCCTTCACCCGCCCGCGCGCACACAGGCAGCCCGCCCGCCACCTACGGCCGCGCGCGGCCTCCCGCGCACGCGCCAGCGAACGGTCGCGAGATACCCGCCCGCGGTCCCGCCGCGCGGTCTGGGGAACGGAAGGGGGCGGGGCTCCCGTCGCGCTGACTGCGGCTGGGAACGCTCATTGATTCATTCGTGAATAAATGAATGAATGAATCTGTGTGCCCAACCCGGCTAAGTCCTGGGGACCCAAAAATGAATTAGAATCAATTGGTGTTCTCGAAGA
Organism: Bradypus variegatus; assembly: GCA_004027775.1. Classification (NCBI taxonomy): domain Eukaryota; kingdom Metazoa; phylum Chordata; class Mammalia; order Pilosa; family Bradypodidae; genus Bradypus; species Bradypus variegatus. The sequence goes on along the minus strand of PVKY010014541.1, from coordinate 3,740 downwards.
ATTAAGGAGAAAGTGAGCAGGAGACAGTAAACAACTAACGTATACAATGAGTGCCTGCCAACCATTACCTTATCCTCTCATCACGCTTGGGAGGCAAATCTGATCATCCCCATGTAGTAGATGAGACTGAGGTGAAGTGACATGCACCAGGTCACTCAGCAAATTGATGACCAAACTAGACAGGACCCAAAATTCTGGACTTTCTGGCCCTTTCTACTGTTTCATGCTGCTTCCAGAGCCTGACACAGAGTGTGAAAAGCCCTATAAAAGAGAAAAAAGTGATGGATTCTTTGGAGGTGGGAGGGAGTTGGGAACGACAGTAAAAGCTTCCAGACCAATCCCCAGGATTTCCCACTGACAATAAAGTCATCCCATTGTAGCCCAATCCAGACTCTGTGGCCTGGCCAGCCTGGCTTGCAGCCTCCAGTGACTCATCTGATCAGCAACATGTGGCTGTAGCTCAGCCCTGCCTTGCTGATCCAGCTTCAGCTGGTCTGCCACACATTTTCCTTTTCCTCTTTTGACCTGACAAGTGTTCTTTCCCAGAAGCCTTTCCTCAAGACTTTACCCATTTGTCCTGGGCCTCCTCTCTGGATCCTTTTTGAGCGGTAATAAGAGCTAACATTTATGGAGTGCCTACCAGATACCAAACACCATGCATTCAATTCACACACACACACACACACACACACACACACACACACACACACTCACTAAAAAGAGGTAAATTGTATTATTTCCATTTTACAATTGAAGAAACTGAGGCTCAAGTTAAGTAACTTGTTCAAAAATCACACAGCTAGCTACTAAGTACAGAGCCAGGACTCCAAAGGAGATCTATCAGACCCCAGAGCCTCCACACATAACCAGTGTGCTCTACAGTATGTCACCAACCTGTTCCTGTATTCCCAGTCTCCTTTCCTCACTACCACCCATCCAGTTACCCCAACCAGAAACCTGGAAGTCATCCTGGACTCTTTCCTCCTCCTCCCTCCCCCATATCCAATTAATGAACAAGTCCTGTTGCTTCTGTAACCTTATTATCTCTCCAATCAGTCTTCTTTCCATCCCACTGGTTCCACCAGAGCTCAAGTCTTATCTTCTCTCACCTACTTTACTGGGAAAGCCTTCTAACTGGTTCACCTACCTTAATCTCATTCTCTTCAAACCCATCCTCCACAAAGCCCTCACAAGAATCTCCATATACCATGTTACTCTCTTGCTAAAAACAGTTAAATGGATCTTCGTGGCACACAAGTTGATGTCTAAGCTTACTACAGCCAGCAAGTTCACACATAATCCACTCTCTGCCTACCTCTCTCCTCCTATTAATCCCTGCTGTATCAACTGCTTGAGTTTTACCTATTGTTTATTGTTCCCTGAATGTACTGCCACATTCTTGATTACAAACAACAGAAACAAGCTCTGACCATCCTAAACATAAAAGGACATTTATTGGAAGGCTTTAATGGGAAGAGGCGGGGGGCTCACAGAACTGAACAGAGATTGGAAAAGCATGTTTGCAAAACCAGCAGGAAACAAAGGGCCTCCAGGGGCTACATATCAGGGACAATCTCAAAACACTGCTGTCACTGCCATTTCCAAACACCACCATCAGACATTGTGCTGTGCTTCTGCCACACACCCCTGCAAAGGAATCCTAACCTTCCCTTCATGATTGTATCACCAATCCAGATTCATAGTCTCCAGCAGTAGAATCCAGCTGAGTGAGGCTTGGTCACTTAGGGACCAGAAATTCATTTGTGCAACTCAACAAAGATTTATTGAATACCTACTACAACACTGTTTTAAGCCAGACACTGTTCTAAGCAATTGAGATATAATCAATGAACAAAGGAAGAGTTCCTGCCATCATGGAACTTGTATGCCAGTATGGGAAGCATATAAGAAACAAACATAATATGATGAAGAAAAATAAAACAGCGAGTAGGGAGTATTCCTATTTCCCCCCCAAATACCAGAATCCACACAATGGGGTGGGTTTCCCAAAACAGGAAAAAGGTTTGGGTGCTATCCAGCCAAAAAAAAAAAATTAATGCCCACCATACATATCAGACTTATTCATACTTGTATGCATTTCTTCACACTATGTCTTCTGCCTTTCCCATACGTCTTCACCTGGTCAACACCTACTTAACCTTCAACCATTCCAGCATCATCATCACATCCATATCTCCTCCTTGAAGATTTCCCTTCCCATTGACAGTCTGAATAAAATTTCCCCACTCTGTAGTTCCATGATATCTTGGCCTCCATCGAAGCAATTGCTACAGTAAAATGTTCAGTTCATGAGTTTCTCTCCCCTACTAAATGATGAAAACCCTACAGGGAAGAACAAAATTGCTCATCTTTGTGTTCCAGGGTCAAAGTATTCTGAGAGTAATATGGGATGACCATCCATGTGGGTGCCAGAGTCACATGGAATCATGTCACAAGGGATGGTCAGAAAGCCATTCAGTAAACATTTTTGGTCTGCAGATGACAGCTTTAAAGACAAGCAGAGGATAACACTGCCAGTGCAAACTGCTAAAATGCTAATATAATAGGTACTATTATTATCCCACATTCAATATAAGAAGCCTAAGTTCAGAGAGCTTAATGACTTGCCCACATTGTCACAGTTGATGAGTATATAACAAGTGTTCTCAAGCTCCAGACTCTGCTCTCATTCCACTACTCTGAAATACTGTGCCCGAAAAAAAATGTGAGACAGAGTGTGACAAATGCTGCAGGACAGGCATAAAATTAGTGCTGTGGAGGAGAACATGGAGAGGAATTGTTATGATAGTAACAGTTTTCATTTCCTGCTTGGATTTCCTACACGAGTTTCATATATTTGGCTAAGGAATGAGGATCCCCATTAAAAATAGCTCCTTATAGGACAGATGACAACTTGAATCACCTTCCTCAGACACTTCTCTTCTGGGCACCTTTTCTAAAAACAGATTCCAAAGATCATAAAAAAGCAGAGAAATGAGAACACTGGGGATCTGTGGAAGTAATAACTCTGAGGAGCAAGAAAGGTGCTAAAAGAGAAAGCTTTAAAAGACAACACACAGGATGGAAGAAAATAATTGTAAATCATATAGCAGATAAGGGACATGTATCCAGGATATATAAAGAACTCTTACATCTCAATAATAAAAACACAAATAACCCAATGAAAAAAATATGAGCAAATTTGGAACAGATATTTCTCCAAAGATGATATACAAATGGCCAATAAACACAAGAAAAGATACTCAGCATCACTAATCATTAAGGAAATGCAAATCAAAACCACAATGAAATACTACTTCACATTCACTAGGATAGGAGGGCTAAAATAAAAAAGACAGTCAATGACAAGTGTTGAAGAGGATGTGAAGAAATCAAAATCCTCATTAATTGCTGGTGGGATTGTAAAATGGTGCAGCCATTTTGGAAAAGAGTTTGGCAGTTCCTCAAAAAGTTAAACATTCGTTTCCATTGACCCACTAATTCCACACCTAGATATATATCCAGGAGAACTGAAAACATATGTCCATGCAAAAAACTGTACACAAACATTCATAGCAGCATTATTCATAATAGTCACAAAGTGAAAACAACCCAAATGTCCATTACCTGATGAATGGATAAACAAATGTAGTATATCATGCAATAGAATATTATTCAGCATTCAGCAGTAAATAGGAATGACATATTGGTAAATGCTATGACATGGATGAACCTTGAAA
>PVKY010014540.1:0-10499 GCA_004027775.1 Bradypus variegatus | reverse complement strand
TGGCCATTTTGGGAAAGGAACAAAGTTAAGGGGGTGTCACCCCCTTTTCAAAATGGGGGCGCTGCAGTCCCTGCACGCAAAACGACCCAACCGAAGCCAGACAGAACCAGGCGCACACCTGCCAGGCATCCTGCACCCCCCAAACTTCCACCTAAGCGCAGAGACAGAAGAATAGCCTAGAACATTCCCGTCTTCTGTTGAGGTTTCTGGAAGCAGAGGCCAGAGCAGGGAGAAACGGGAGAGAGGGTGATGCAGAGGTGAGGCTCGAAGGCCCTGGAAGGCCCCATGCCAACCTCTGGCTTCCAGACAAGGAGCCCGATGTCCTGAGTGGGGGAGCGGCTTCCTCAGAGGACGCCAAGCGAGTCCTGCCCCCAACACAGAGCTGTGACCAACATTGAGAAGGAAGAGGGCTTGAGAGGATGAAATCGCTGACATTTACCAGCTTTCAACCCGCTCTGTCCAGCTCATCACTCCCCGTGACGTCACGGAAGTGGGCCTGTGCCCTTACTGCCCCTTCTTACTTACAGTGGAGGAAACTGAGGCACTGAGTGGTCAGGCCACTTGTCCGAAGTTTTCCACTGTCGAATGGGAGAGACCAGACTTGGATGCAGGCAGCCCGACTCAGTTCCACCCTTACTGTCATGTCACACGCCCTCTCGATGCAGATTCAAATACAGGAGGACAGGGAGAGGCACAGGAGGGAGGAAAGTGGAAAGAAACAGAAATGCAACAAGTACACGAGGAACTCATGACGCCTTCGTTCAGCAGTCAGAGGTGGTGGGGTAGGGTCTCGGGCTGGGAGCATCAAGGGGCTGTGCAGGCAGGGTGAGGGGCTTGGTCCCCGGCCCCCTGTACAGCGGCCCCTCACCCACCAGGGCCGGCCAGAGCCAACGGAGCTGGGCCCCGGGCCGGGCGTCCAGCAGCTCCATCCCCAGGAGGAGGCAGTGGCTGGGGCAGGAGGCATTGGGGTGGTGGGAGGGACGACGTCTTGGAACCCAGCTGCTGCGTCGCAGGGTGACAGGTCAGCCGAGCGGGCACACGAGCCATTCTCCGCTTCTGTCCCAGCACAGGCAGTGCCCGCGCTCTGGGGACTCGGGGCTGTGGGCGGCGCTGCCGATGGGCAGGGCAGGGTGACCTCCGGCCATCCCACGGACGGAGACACTACAGCCAAAAGAGCACTAGCGGGGAGAGGGGTCAATAACAGTCAAATGAGGAGGAGGAAGGAAGGAAGCGCGATGCCTCGTAGAGATCATTCAATAATCCCACCAACTCTCTGAAGTCCGTACGATCATCCTGATTTATAACTGCAATAAGCTAAATAACGTCCTCAAGGCCACAAAGCCGACGGCCGGGAGCGAGGCTCTGAGCCGTGTCCACTGGTCCCGGGGCCCGAGTCACCCTGGACTGCGCAGGCCATGAGACGGGGCTCGGACCTACAGGGCTGTTCGAGGTGGCGCCCAGACCTGGATGCGGGACAGGGCAAGGGGGCCCGACGGGCAGTGTCGCTGGGGTGGCGGGAGTCAGCTGGGACCGTCCCAGACACGGAGGGCACAGCCTCACCCCAGCGCGGCTCTCCCTCGGCCCCGGGGCATCACCCAGAGTAGTGCCCAGGTGTGCTGGTAGAACCCGCTCCCAGCCACCCCACCCTCTGCTCCAGGCAAGCTCACCCCCTTGCAACCACCCCTTCTCCCTTTGCTCAAGGCTGTTGCCAGAGCAGCTGTGCACACAGGCCTCACACCTAAGACAGCAGACACAACTCAAATGCAAAGCAGCCATGCCATGAGTGAGACGTCAGGCTGTGACGAGGGTAAGGGATTATTTTAAAAGGAGTGGTGGGCTTCCTGTGCCCTGGCTGCCAGCCTCCGAAGGCTCCACTGGCCTGGCAGGCAGCTAGCCCCTGAGAGTGGGCCCTGTGGCTCTCCTGTCGGGGGCAAGGGGCTGGCAACTGCTCAGGGGTGGCCACGGCTGCCGCTCCTGCCAAGACCCTCTGCAGAAACTGCCGAAAGAAGGCAAGGCCCAGTTTCCTCAAGGGCCAATGTGGGGCTGGGCCAAGGCCCGGGCGTCCCCCAGCACCACAGCACCCACCCTGCTGGGGAGGGAGGGGCTGCAGCCCCGGGGGGCAGGGACCCCCTTCAACCCCACCGGGCCTGGGGAGGAAAGGGGCAGTGCTTGAAGCTGCCTTCATCGTACACTTTCTAAGAGTCTGCCTGCATAGGAATCTCCAGCCAAGAGGAAGGAGAATCTGCTGATCTTTCCAAACCAGGAAATCAGTCTTGAATCGAACTCACACAACGAGACAGGTGTGTGAAATGCTAACAAGAGACAAGCAGCTGCTTTTAATGCTAGGCTGTGAGGCTGGGGTCTTCGGGCCTGTGCTGGAGCAGCTGGGGGCCCCCAGGGGTGGGGGCTCAGCATCCCAGGGGGCCCAGACCACCAGGGCTCTCCCCACCCTGCAGGACGAGGCTGGCTCGGCACAGGGGCTTCGGAGAGTGACTGATTTTGGCGAACAGGTAAGATAATTAAAGAGCAAACCCAGAAGCCTGGGCTTCCGCGTGGGAGGCAGCTCAGCCTGGTGGTTGAAAGCGCAGGTTCTGGAAGCAGGCTGCCCAAAGCGTCAGCTATATAATAAGCCCCAAGTGGGTGGTAGCTGTTGTCATCATCATTATTAAACACTACTCAGGGGGCACTGAGGCCTAAGGAGGGCAGGAACTGGCCAAATGCCCCCAGCAAGAGGTGAAAAGCTGGGACTAGAGACCACAGTTCTCCGGGCCCGCAGGCAGGGTCCCTGTGTCCGCGCAGCCTCAGGGAGGGAGAGAGAACAGCGGGGACGCAGACCTGAGGCTGTCGGACCTCCAGGGGCCTAGATGAGGCTGGGGGCACAGGAGCAGCCGCTGGCCTTCCCTGAGTGCCAACTATGCGTCGGGCTCGGTGCCAAATGCCCACCTGATGCTCCCCGAGCCTCACAGCACACCCTGCTCAGTCCCCGTCCACGTCCCAGAGGAGGAGCTGGACGGAGGCTGGGCAGCCCCGGGCTCAGACCGGGAGGCAGGCAGGCGGGCATCTGAGCAGGGTCTGGCTGACGCCCCCTGCTCTATCCCTTCACAGAGGGGCGGGGGGGGGTCTGCTTCCAATATTCACAGACAGGGTGACTGAGCCAGGCCGTTCCATCTCCCAGGGCTGTGGCCCAGCACCTCCCCGTGGCCTCTGTCACACCCGAGGAGCCACCCAGGTGACAGCCTCTGTGTGAGAACAGCAGGAGGGCGTCTGACAAACAGGCCAGGACCTCTGGAAAGCTCCCCCCAAATTCAGAGTCCACACTCCCCAAGGAAATCCACCGGGTGGGGGCCGGGTCTCCTTCTCTTTGAGAAAGAGTTGACCGGGCAGGGTGCTTCTGGGGGTTGTGAGGGGTGGGAGATGCATTACAGACGCAGAGGTCAGCCTCCTCCCCTCTCTGACGCACCCCAGCGATAGCACAGTGGAGCCCCAGACAGGGGGGCATTTTCACGTCCCCTCCGTCCCCTCAAGGCTGTAACCACAGGAGATTCCCTTTGGGTGGGCCCAGGTAAGAGGCTCTGCCTAAATCAGACTAGACAGGTCACAACAGACACCTGCCTTCTTCCCCAGTACGGGGCAGTGGGAACGACAGGGACACTCGGTGCAGACTGGGGAGTGCGGGAGGACACCTTGGCGTGGCATGGGTGCTCTCCAGGGGGTACAGAAAGCTGCCTCTGTCCACCTCCCCAGCTCGGCCTCGTCTGCGCTGTGTGGCCTTCAGCCGGTCACGTCACCTTCGACCTGCACGTGCAGCTTCTGTTAAATGCAGATACGTGGAGACCCACGTGAGCTGATCTCCACGGGTTATTCTGAAGATCAAGTGATCTAAGCAGTCATGGCTATTTGTGCTCATATTTTATCTCTGTGGAAAGTTCTTCAAGAGGGGACCCAGGCCTTGTTCAACTTTACAGGCTAGAGCCCTGCCCGTGAGAAGGGTTGATCCTGGAGCCTGTACAATGTTGTTCCTGAAGGCAGAGAGCAGCTCAGTGTGGCTGGGGAGGGAGAAGAGCCTGGCAGGACACAAAGTAAAGAAAGAGGCTGTTGTTGGCCGTAAAGGACCCGACGGCACCTCCACTTCTGACTGTGCACGCTGCAGCTGAGTGCACTGGCGTGACAAATGCCTGAAGTCTTAGAGGAGAGCAAGGCTGTGAAAAGACCCAGGGCCCTGCAGCCCGACAGCTGTGACCCCGGTCCCAGCTCTGTGGGGCCTCTGAGCTCTGGTTTATTCATCCGTAAAATGAGAATTATAGCTTCTCTCGGGGTCGTCAGGCTACCTACCGTGGGGCCTTAAACACAACCAGCACAGTGATGGCAGCACAACATTGTGAACTTAAGTAACAGCACTGAAATTTACATCTGCGTGTGGCTAAAAGTGGAAATGTTAGGTTGAATATATGGTAATTGAACAAAACATTTAAAAAATCTCCACGAAACTGAGCCACACGGTGAACCCTAAGTTAAACCATCAACAACTATGAAAATGTGCTTTCGTCAACTGGAAACGTTCCACACCAACGCAAGGTGTTAACAATAGCGTGGCGTATGGGAATCCTGCATTTTATGCGTGATTGTTCCATAAACCCACAACTTCTCTAATAAGGAAAACTCACCGTGCAGGCCTTGGCAGCTCTTGGCCTTCAGCACACGCGGCCGCCCCTCGGGGCACTGGGCGAAGCTGCCCTGCAGGGTCAGATGTGAGTGAGGGCTACAGAGGATCAAGGCCCTGCTGCCCCAGAGGAAGAGAGCAAGAAATGGTGCAAGGCTCTGCGAGCACAATCTCAGAGCCCACCTGGCCAGAGCCAGTCGCTGTCCAAGTTTCCAGCCACTCTGGTTTTCTCTGAACCCAGGAAATCCATCTGGAATCAAACCCACACCTGGAGACAAGCATATCCTGCACCACCTGCACCACTCATGCAATAAAAAGCCGCTCCGGGCCCTGTGGCAAACACCACCTGAGTCCCACAGACACCCCTGAACTCCCCAGGGGCCCCAGGTCGACGGCGTCCTCAGCAACGGGTGCCGTTTGGGTGGGGTGTGCCGGGCGTTCCATAGAGAACCCACTCGCTCGGTGAGGCTGCAGCAGAAGGCAAAGCATCCGGTGGAGAAGCAGGAGATCTGGGATATCATTCCAGCTCTGACCCTAAATCGCTCTCAGACACTGGGGCAAGTCACTGGCCGCCGTGTGTCTCCCGAAGGGGTACCTGGCTGCGCCACCTGGAACTGGGACCTTTGATGCCTAAAACAGCCCATCAGCGGACCATTTCAGAGCTTACCTATGATGTGTACTGCATTTGAGAAAGTTATTTCTTATGAGGCAGATCTCTGCTTAAAAAAATAGCATGAAAAAGGAGCCCTGCTCCAGAATGTACCAATCCAAACTGCACAGAACCGGCTTGGGCCATAAGGGGCCTGGTTCTAGCCCAGGCCTGGTGACCTAGGGCAGATCGTTGTACCCCTTGGGGGAGGTAGTAACATCTGCCTCACACCTTTTCCCAGCAAACTCTGCTTCCTGTCACTTCACAGAAAGGACAAGTCTCACCTCACACAGACACCCGTGGGCTGGTCATCCTGCACCCTCCGGATGGAGCCAGATGCGCTCCCACAAGGCAGGCCTGGGAAAAACGCCCCTCATCAGCAGTGAGAGTCCAGGCAGCTCATCCACAGGCTGACGATGGTCACGCTGCCCTCCGCACACAAACCCAGCCACTGCACCCACACAACGGCACAGCCGCTCCCATCCCCTGCTCCCTGCTGGGGAGAATCAGGAGTCACCGAGATGCAGGGGTCCCGCCTTCACTCAGGGCATGTTGGCAGGGGGTGACTGCAGGTGCTCATCGGGGCCCAGCACCCACAACTTGCCGTGGAGAAGGACAGGGGGTGCAGCGGCCATTAGGGAAATGGCTGGGGTAAGATCCCCAAAACCAACTTCCCATGTGAGAATCACCACTTTCCTAAACTAAGTGTCAATCTCTCCATAATTCAGGTCCACAGGAATAAAGTAAATAAAACTGAGAGGCCCATCCTTCATAGAAACAGCTTAAGCGCCAACACAATTTACTGCATCTTCACGCTTTCTTGCTTTATTTGGCAGCACAGACTTTCAGCTCCATCCTCTCCACCATCTTTTGAGCAGCCATCTCGCCTCCTCCAGGAAGCCTTCTCTGATACTCCTGATTTCCCAGTCCACCCTGACCTCTCCCTTGTCTGAACTCTCCTAGCACTTTCTGTCCGAACCACTCAGATCTAGCACCTGCTGGCTGCTTCTTCGCATGTTTGCCGGACGACTGCACCAACCTCCTGCCTGGTTTCACCCTGCTTGGAGTGAGGTCCCTGCACACTTGCAGAAAGAACTTTCCAAAGCACAGACCTGACGGGTCTTCCCTGCTGAAAATCCTGCAAGGACCTCCCAGCACCTTCAGGATAAAATCTAAGTGCCACCCCCTGCTCGCGCCTCTCCAGGGGTTGCCCACATTCCAGGTGGCATCACTGCTTCCCAATGTTATAGGAGGTGCTGCCGAGGCAGGGGGGGACCCAGGTCTGCTGACCCCCAGCTGAGGTGTGTCCCACAGCCCCAGGCTCTGCCAGGTCTAACGCTGGGCCCCAGGTGTGATGGCTACAAGCGCAGGGCACAAACCACATCCAGGTGAAAAAATCAAGACAGAAAGATCCTTAGACTCACTGCGCTGACAATACAGTGACAGCCGGCCATCAGCCAGGTGGGCTAGCGGGCACCCAGGGCTCAGGGAGGCTGTACGGCTTCAGGCGCACTTAGGTGTAACCTGCAGATCTGGAAACAAGCACAGGCATCCACGACTCCGAGGTCAGAGCACCTTCTTCTTCCTAAGGGCGACGTGCCACCCTCCAGCTCCCACCGTGCTGCCTGCAGGTCGAGCAATGGGGAGTTACTATTAAGGCTTCAGGAGCGCACATCCTGACGTGCAGAACTTTCTGAGCCCAGAGACCTCTCAGGCCGCCTCGGCAGCCGGATCCCTGATGGCAATAACCGGACCAGAGCAGGTGAGACTCTGAAAGGAGCCCAGGAAGTATTTGGGTGGAAGAGAAGGAGAGAAACCAGCATAGGCGTGTCCATCTGTGCTCCCCGTTCAGCTCGGCTGGGTGGGAGACACTGAACGGCCGTCCGCACAGGACACTTCATTAGCCCCTTCTGTCAACAGTGAGCGGGTTTATTTCTCCCTTCCCAGGTGAGGCATGAAGGCTCGGTCGTCCCAGCTCATTTCTAGGCTGAAATGCCAGCCAGGGCCCTTCTCCTCCGCTCCAGCAGCCCGTCACCCATCGTTGCCTTGAAACCTCCAAGCACCTCACGCTCAGCCTGTCCAGGGTGGAGGACAGCGCCCAGCACCGGCCGGGGTGGGCTGGCTCTGCCCGAGGGTCCTTCTCCCCGGCGGGTTCCCGGAGACCAGAGCGTCTCCCAGCTCCTGCAGCCGCTCAGCCTGAAATGCCACAAGAAGAGAAGGAAAACTCCACCCTCGCGGCCCTGTAACTGCCCAGCGAGGCAAAGTTCTGAAACGGTGCATGACGGTGACGAGTGTGCCCTGGGGCTGAGGGTGGGGATGGGGCGCTGTCCAGAAGAGCAGGCTGCTGTTTGCACAGAAGCACCCACAGATCCAGCGGTCCCCCCGCAGGGGCGCCCCAGCTCCCCAGAGCCAGCGCCACGCCTCCCTTCCCAACGCACATTCATGCGGTCACGTGCGTAGCTGGAACTCGGCCAAGGTGGGAGTATTTACACCAAGAAAACAGGCAAATGCTCCAAGTCGGGGCTTTTTTTTTTTTTAAAGAGAGCCGATGATTAACCATGGAGCAGCACCCCCTGCGTGGATCCATGAGAAGCACGCTGGGCTGGAAAGATGAGAGAATGTACTGGAGCCGTCCCTCTGCCCAGCTCACTCTCTTCTGGGGCCACCAGTCCCTTGTCTGTAACAGAGGACTAAAGAGCCTTGCTTTCCTTCCACAAAACTACGGTGTAAAGCCAGTGGATATAAGGACACTTTGGAAAATGTAGAGCAGTGCAGACACCTGGCAATGCCCACAGACTCTTCTGGTTGTCACAGCTCGGGGAGAGGGTATGTGTTGCTATTGGCAACTGGTGGGCAGAGGACAGGGATGCTGCCGAGCATCCTAAAAAGCTCAGGGCAGCCCCCCGTGGTGAAGACAATTCTGCCCTGAATGTCACTAGAGCCAAGGGTGGGAAACCCTGCTGGAAAGATGTTCAAACTCAGCGGCCCGCTCGGGTGTCCTGAAGACACACACCAGCACCCAGAAGAAAAGGCACTGGGTCCGTTTTCAGGCACCCCGGAGGCCGCTGGGTGCGAGCAGGGTGAAGGGTGCCTCGGGGCGGCTCTCCCAGCCCAAGGCCCAGCTCCCAGCCCAGCCTGGTACCTGGTGGGCAGCAGGTGCCCCGAGACGCCTCGTGGGAAAACCAGCGGGAGGAGGGAGACACAGCTGCTCCCCAGCCTGCCCCCACCAGTGTGTGCACCCCCGACGGTGACACCAGGGAGATGAGTCGACAAATGCATCTGCTCCCTCTGGGGCTGCAGTGGGAAGGGACAGAGTCAAGTCCCAGCCCTGGAGACCCGGGCGGGACGACTATCCACCGCAGTGACGGTCGGAAGGGCCATGTTATTTAAGTCTCTTTCTAAGGCGGGTTGAAACATCTTGAAAGGTGAGGTTTTCACACTGTCCCCTGGGGAGGTGACTGGCTAAAACAAACAGCAGTCAGCCTTGCCTCTGACACATTCAAAAACCATCCTTTTATCCCCTGCGCCACTTGGGATTGAGAATGCATTGAGCATAAACCACCAAAGTGCCACAGCATTGCGCAAGAAACGCTGCGGACACTGGCACGGAGCGAACAGCAGCCAGAATCTGAGGAGGCCGCAGGGTGCAGGAAGGCACAAGGAAAGCGGGGACAGCCCGTCCCTGAGCCTCGGCAGCTCGAGTCAGCGAAGCAGTGGAGGGGCACTCAGCTACAGGCTTCCTGAAGGCCCCCTTGGCCAGTCCTTGCACCAGAAAGGAGCCAGTTTCTAGGAAAGGAGAAGCAGCTCTGCGTCTGCCCATGCGCCAGCTGAGTCACGGAGCCCCAAATCAAAAGCGAGTTAATTCAGAAGCCGCAGGCCCCACCAGCCTCTCTGGCTCCAGGACTGAGAGTGGAATAAGGAGAATAATTCAGCCCTTTTCGTCTGTGAGCGACTCACGCAGCTACACACGAGGCCTGTGGGGTGCCAGGGCTGGACGCTGCCCGAGCCGCCGTGTTGGCTGCCCTGCCCTTCCCGGCTGAGGCTCGGAGGGGAGACGGTGGCCCCAGGCTGGGACGGGGCGCTGACAGTGAGGCCGGGGCCGTTTCTCACCGCCTAAGTTGAGTCGCATCTCCAGCCAGAGAGAAGGCTCTTGTTCGGGCCCCACACGCCTTTTCCAAGGTTTTCTTATAAGGAACTAGGCGGTCAGCACCCAGGCAGGGCCAGGGCCGCTGGAGGAAGGACGGCGGCTGCAGGGAAAGGGATTTCCTGAGAGGCACTTCCCGAGCTCGGCCCCCCTTCCCTCCTCATGGTTCATGCTTCACGTCCACACCCTGATGGGGACGAGGAAAGGAGGTCGAGTGAAGGAAAGGAGCTCCTGAGGCCAAGGGGCTGACCCACTGTGGTGACCCCTGCGCACGTCTTAAACATTTTCTCTACTTTCTTTTAAGCTGCAATATTTAAAGTAAAATGACTTCTTCAGTGGCAAAATCATTTTGTTATATTATTCATAATCCCATGATTTATTGGACTGAAAGCTTAAGTTTTTTCGTACGAACACGAAAAATACTAAAATATTTTTGAGTATCCCTGATGTACCAAGGCCTTTAACAAAATGATCTCTAATTATCAAAATAACTCCACTGAGCATCCACCTCGCTCGCTTTAGGGCTGCAGAAAGCAAGACCCGGAGTGCGTGTGTGCTCTTCCTGAGCTTACACAGCCAGCCCGAGGCAGGAGCAGGCGTCTCGGGCAGGGCCGTAGGTTCTGAAACCACGGTGGAGGACGTGCCGCAGGCTCTGGACAGCAGCCTCCTCCTCAAGCATGGTCGGGGGGCGTGGTGCCAAGGGGTGGGGTCAGCGGGGATGGGGGGAGCCCCAGTCATTACCCCCTCTCGGGTCCAGCTGCAGCCACACACCTGGAGGAACCACAGGACATTACCTAACCTGCCACCTGGGCTGCATCCTCATTGGGGGGCATCCAGACAGATGAATGGAAGCCCTGAGGAGGAAGGCACTCCCCAGCGTCTTGTGTTTCTTCCACCTCCAGAAAATTCTGAGTGCAAAGCTGGGCATCTAGCTGTTACTCGCTGGTGGCTCCTTGGCTATCAGAGATGACAAGCTCATGGCGTGACGGCACAGGCTCAGGTGGAAGCCCCGGGCGGCCCCTGTTCCCTCCAGCGTGGTGGGGACC
>PVKY010014539.1:0-10521 GCA_004027775.1 Bradypus variegatus | reverse complement strand
TGTGTGTTTAAAAATGGTTAAAATGGGATATTTTGTGTTACATATGTTACCACTATAAACATTTTTTTAAAAATCCATTATTACATTTCATTCCCTGACAGCACCACGTGGCTGGCATCAGTCCTACAGTGCAAACCATAATACAGAGAGATTGAGGCACTTGCCCAAGGTCACCCAGCAAGAAGGCAGTGACGAGTCCTGACCCAGATGCCCCAGCTCCTCCCACTCACAGCTTGGTCCCTCCAGCTGCCCCCACAGCAGTGATGATAAGCGGAGGCCTGTCTGGGGTGCCAGGCTGGGGCTTGGAGGTGCCGTGTGTCCTGGTGGCAGGTAGTTGAACCCTAAGAAGTTGATTCTAGTAGGTACTTTCAGAGGTAGGGCTGGGAGGACAGGGGCACTGATATTTAGCATCCTTTGGTGTCAGCCTGGGCCTGGATGTGTGGTAGTTTGGGGATCAAAGAGGCTAAAGGAATTCACTGAAGGTCTCACTGGAGGGTGTGGGGATGATCCAGATGCCTAAGCCCCTGCTCCTTCCGCTCAACTCTCCATCTCTGGCCTCCTACCGAAAACAACAAAATCAGGGCTGTTGATGATAGTGCCACCAATTACCCATTACCCCCTGCTGATTGCTGATCTGCTCCACCCTCTAAGATAGATTCTGCATGTACCCACCTCTCAGGAGACTCAGGCAGCAGGAGGGGAAGAGCTCTGCCCCCAGTAACAGGTGGTGGAGCTCCTTCTTGGACCCAGACAGTCTGACTTCAGAGGCTGTGCTCACAGCCACTGTAACACACTGGCCTCCAGGCATCGCTGGTCGCTGTGCCTATTCCTTCCCCTTTCCTGTCTTTTACATCCGCCATCTTTCATAAACCTGTTGGGCCTCCTTCTCCATGACACTGTCCCTCAGGACTGGCCAGTGCCACTCTCCCAGGGCTCTTTAGTGGCCTCCTGATCCTCTGCCCAATCGCCCCCAAATCCCCTGTCACTCTTCATCTTGAATTCTGTCTTGCCCCTGCTTTGGTGCTGGAGTGTAATGCTCATTCCCCAGCTAGCTCACAAGGTCCCAGAAGCAGACCAAAGAGGTGGCCCCTGGGAGCAGCACATGAGCTAAGCAGGGCAAAGAGGCTCAGTGGTGACCAGCCGGGGGCCAGCTCCTGGTCTCTCTGATAGCCATGGTGGAGGTCAGGCAGGCAAGCACCAGAAGGTAGCATGGAAACAAAGATGCTGGGAGAATTGAACCCGCTGTCCTTGGCCCCTGAGCTGCATATCTTCTGGTTGCCCCTCCAGACCCACCCTCGACCTCTTCCACCCTGCTCCTATGGACTCTGGGCAGTGAGGCCTCCACCAACAGCTCCCAGTGCTCCAACTTCTAGGTGGGTTCAGCTAATGGGAATCACGGTCAGGGTGGCCATGCCCCAGTTCTCTCCCTGCTGGGTTGCCATGGCTGCCTTCAAGCAGCCCTCTCCACTCCCTTCCCTTTCCTGTTTCGGCGGCAGCTCCTCTCCTGCCATGTCAGGCCCAGGGGAGGTGACAGCTCCCACCGTTGCTAGCCCCAGAGTGCTGCACCAACCCTTTATGTAGACTTCTTCTGCAAAGGGCCAGATAGCAAACCTTTTCAGCTTTGTGAGCCATAAGGTCCCTAATGCAATTCCTCAATTCTGCCTTTGTAGTTCGAAAGCAGCCCTAGGGGATGCAAAATGAGACGAAATAGAGTCGGTGGCTGAGAGATCTCAAATAGAGTAGAGAGGTCACTCTGGTGGACATTCTTATGCACTATGCAGATAACACCTCTTAGGTTTTAATGTATTGCAATGGCTAGAAGTAAATACCTGAAACTACCAAACTCCAACCCAGCAGTCTGGACTCCTGAAGATGATTATATAATAATGTAGATTGCAAGGGGTGATAGTGTGATTGTGAGAACCTTGTAGATCACACCCCCTTTATCTAGTGTATGGATGGATGAGTAGAAAGATGGGGATAAAAACTAAATGACAAATGGGATGGGATGGGGGATGGTTTGGGTGTTCTTTTTTCATGTTTATTTTTTATTCTTGTTCTGAATCTTTCTGATGTAGGGAAAATGTTCAGAAATAGATTGTGGTGATGAACGCATAACTACATGATCATACTGTGAACGGTTGACTGTATACCATGGATGATTGTATGTTATGTGATTGTGTTCGAATAAAACTGAATAAAAAATATATATCAACTAAAAAAAAAAAAGAAAAGAAAAAAGCAGCCCTAGGTAGTTGCAAGTGATGGGTGTGGCTGTGTCCCACCAAACATTATTTTTAAAGCAGGTGAACAGAAGGTAAGCTAGAGGATAAAAACTGGGACTGTGTAATTTAGCAAAGCCTAGAATGGACAATTATGGTGGTTAATTGCACAAATATAAGAAAGTTTTTATATGAACAAGAACAAATGTACATCACTATTAAGGTGTCAAAATGGAATGGTATATGGAAAAAAAATACAATTAATGCAAACTAAGGGCTATAGTTAACAGTAACACTGTAATGTTCTTTCATTAATTTTAACAAAGGCACTATACCAAAGCTAAATGTCAATAACAGGGGGATATAAAGGGTATGGGATTTTTTTCCTTCAGAAGAAATGAGAACATTCTCATATTAACTCTAGTGGTGAATGCATAACTACGTGATTAAACCAAGAGCCATTGATTGTACACTTAGGATGGATTGTATGGTGTGTGAATAAAATGTTAAAAAAAATGGGGGGGATAAGGAGTATATGATCCTTTGGATTTTCTTTTTTATTTTTCTTTCTTTTTTTTTTGGATTAATGAAAAGTTTCTAGAATTGACTGTGGTAATGAATGCACAACTATGTGATGGTACTGTGAGTCATTGGTTGTATACTCTGGATGGATTATATGGTGTGTGAATCTATCTCAATAAAAGTACATTTTAAAAAAGACAAAAAGGAAACAAAAAAAAAGCAGGTGGAAAGCTGGATTTGACCTGCAGGCCAAGGCTTGCAGAACCCTTGCTGATTGCATTAAATCCTGCCCCCACTTTGCTAAATAATGCCCTTAATACCTGTCCTCAAATGACCCCATGTCCTGCCAGAGCAGGATGGCTACACAGCCATCGTTCCTACCTGGAGAAGGAGAAAGAGCTGCCAAGGGGAATTTTGGATGACAGCCAGGCAGAACAAGGCCACAGCTCTAGCACCCACGTGGCCTGCTCTCTGCAAGTAACTTCTTTAGGCTGCCCCCACTCTGGATCCCTTTTCCAAGGCAGCCAAGCCTGCGGCTGTTTCCCAAAGGGAAGGGCCCCTGGTCTGTGCAGGCTCATGGGGGGCTCAGCCCATGTTCGTGCGCCTCATACCCCATCCCCCCCATTCGCCTCTAACCTGCTGTGTCCCAGACGGCTGCCCCCTACGGACTATGTCCCCCACCCCAGCTCCTTGGCTCTCTGATTCCGGTTGAGTTTGGCCAGTGGTAGGCACTGGCAGCAGACCTGGTGTGGGAGGAACTAGGGGTCAGGGAATTTATGCCCCGGCCCACCCACGGTTTCCCTGTTGGGCCCAGTCCTGCTCTCTGGAGCATCCGAGAGCTCCAGGACACCTATTGAGTCTGTCAGCAATTTTCTCATCTGGAGCCTTCAACCATTTCTCGGGTGACATGTTTTCAATGTCTTTCAGTGCACCAGTCACTGTCCCTGGGAGTTTTCTCACCTATGCCATCAGAGAAGGACAGATATTTATACATGGACAGAGCCTTAGACGTCCAGCCCTCTTGGAGGAAGTCCTCTCTTGGGTTTGTCCCATGGCAGAGAGGTCAGTACTAAGTAAGACATTTCAGGTCTGCTCTACTTGCTTTTCTGCTTTGGAACCAAATCTGCAAGGGCCCTTGGAGACCATAAAACCCATAATAGGGAAAACTGTGTGCATGGGTGTGGAGGAGTTGTATATGGGAACTCATTACTTGCTGCATGATTTTTATGTAAATTTACAACTCCTCTAATTAAAAAAAAAAAAAAGGAAAAGAACACCTCTGTTGTGGACAGGGAGGGGAAGTGACTTTGCCAAGTTCCCACAGCAGCTGTCTCATGTGGTAGCCACACGCTGGCCCCAGTCCCGCTCTCTGGAACATTAGAGAGCACCAGGACACCTATTGAGTCCGCCAGCTATTTCCTCCTTGGGAGCCTTCAACCATTTCTCGGGTGACATGACTTTCATGTCCTTCAGCACACCAGTCATTGCCCTGGGAGTTTCCTCACCTGTGCTCTGCAGCAGACATGGGCACTTCTCTCCACATGGGGCAAGGCAGTAGGTTCCTGCCCTTTGCTGGGCTGACATTAGTCCTGGAGTTCTCAGACCTAAGCTGGGCCCCCACTCTGCCTGTCCTTTAACCATTCTGTGCTGCAATTTGCCCATCTGTCAAATGGGGCATGGGTATTTCTTGTCCACTTTACGAGATGGTGCAAGTACCTGAGGAGCAGATGGTTACAGGGGCTCTGTATGCCTCTGAGCCATTATTTTACTGACTTGATTAATGTGTGTTTGCAGCACCCATGTCCCCTGTTGACTCATATCAAGTCCCAGATTGAGTAAAACCTCTAAACATTTTTGCTATCAGTGGCTGACAAGCCATCACCTTCCCCACTCTTCCACCCCTAAATCACGCAGTGAGTGTTTCTTAGCAAAAATTATTAGAGAGAAAAATCTTGGCTCCTCCAGCACATCTGATCTCCCCTCCCCAAATCTGTGGTCACCCCACTGACCTAGGTTGGTCACACTCCTTCCCAGCACCCTGACCACCTGATGAGACACTGGACCCCACGAGATGGGTCTCATGTCCTGGCACAGGGATAGCCAATGGTGTTACTCTTACATGCCAGCACCAACTCCTCTGTATTGAGAAGGCTTCTGAGCCACCCTGGATTCAGTAGGAAAGCTTTCTGTAATCAACTAGCAATGTCTGCCACGGGCACAGGAGGGATAGAGGTGGCACCTGTGCCAAAGATGAAATAATTCTTGGGACCATCACTCACATACTGGCTCTGTGACCCTGGGCGAGTCACTAAATCTCTCTTTAAAACTGGGAAAGTCTCACTCTCCCCCCTTGATTTAGCAATGGATTAAATGAGATAATGAATAAGAACAGGCTTTCTCTGTCCCTGTGAATCAGTGTTAGAAAATTCATTATTTTAGCCCATGTTGTTTATTAGATTAAACATATACATCTCTAGCAGAAAGGGCCCCAAGTCCAGTTTCATTTCACTCTCTGTGTATCTTGAGTTACTTAAGCCCCCAAGTCCCATGTTCCCATCTGTAAAATGGAACTAATGACTCATGCCCAAACTTACAGCTACATGAAGCACAAATGGGACACTTAATCTCACTGAGCAACAGTCTCTTCCTCAACAACTAATCCAGCTGCCCTCCATGAAATTGAAACTCAATCCCCAACTGGTTCCCAAGAAACAGCTGAAAGGGCACTCAATCTTTTGTTGGGGGAGAAAAATTCCCTTGGGAGTCTGAGCCTTGAAATTCCTGCCACTCCAAATGGGAGTCCCGGCTGCATATTTGGGAAACCAACTTTGCTGTCTCTTGAGGATCTTTCCTTCATTACCAAAACTATATATTTTTCTTAATTTTAATTTTTTTTTAATTTAAAACTTTCCAAATCCATAAACACTCTCTACCTACAAAGCAACAACGCCCACATCCCCCCTCCCTCCATCCCTGGTAGCTCCTAATCTACTTTCTGTCCCTACAAATTTGTAATTTCTAGATATTTCTTATAAGTGACATCACACAGTATGTGTCCTCATGGAACATGCTTAGTTCACTGGACATGATGACTTGAAGTTTCATCCAGGTTGTGGCCTATCTCGGAGCTTCATTCCTTCTCATGGCAGAATAATATTCCCTTGTTGGTATATACCACATTTTGTTTATTTCACCTGGTGATAACACTTAGGTTGCAGAAACTGTATTTCTTAAGAGTAATTAAGCATCAGGGAGAATTGGAGCTAAAAAGGAAAATTACAGACCTAGGTGAGTCATGTCTTGGGGGGGAGGTGATTCAGAGCAAGCTGACTGGGTCACTGGATCCTTCAGGCTGAATGGTGTGTGTGTGTGTGTGTGTGTGTGTGTGTGAAAGAGAGAGAGAGAGAGAGAGAGAGATCTGCCTTGATGTTTGTGAATGCTCCCATCGCTCTGATGCTGAGGCCTTGTTTGTGTTAATAGATTTCATTTTTGCTGCCTCCACTCAAACTAGAGCTGAGGCTTCACCCTTTCCTTTGAAGCTTGGAGGAGGAGGATAAAGATTTGGGGAGTGAGGGATGGGCAGGGTCGGATTATTATTCCTAAAATGGGGAGCACCAGGCTGCTCCCTGAATAACACCAGCCTTGAAGTCGGCAGCTATTCTAAGCCCAGCGCTGTTGCAGGGGAGCTGTGCAGCCTTGATCCCCCTCTCTGTGACTCCGCTGCCCCGTCTGTGAGCAGATGGGGTTGATTTGGTGGTAGTCTGGGGTCCTCCAGTTGTCTCAGACCCACCTTCTCCATTTTTTCCAAATAATTTTGTACCATGTAACTTAGAACTTAGAGTTTGCCATATACCACAGTAACAAATCCCCTGCTCAAAATGGGCCATCCGGCCAGTTGCTCTTCTCTGCAAAGCACTAGGTAAAGCCAGGGCCCAGAGCACGGCCTGTCTCATTGGGGCATTGAATAGACACAGCCAGTATTCTCATTTTTTTTTTGGTAGCACAAGGAGGTTCTCTTCAGCTTCAGGGCCCTCCCTGTTCTACTCTCAAAATGCCACCAGGATGGCCCAGTCCTTCCCCTGGGTGAACACAGGCCTGGATCAAGTCTTTGCAATAACCAGACCCTATAAAGCATTGTGCACATTCCCCACGTTTGATAAGGTATGTGCTGAGCAGCAGCCCTCTGCGGTTTTTGGTAGCTCAAAGGACAACTCTGGATCAATCTGTGTGTCTCCAACTTGATGGGCAACTGGGAGGCTTTAAATCTGCAGGTTTCTGGGCCCCTTTCCCCAGGAGTGTTTAATACATCGGGGATGAGGCTCAGGAATCTGTATTTTAAAAGTCCCTCTGGTGAGGCTGTTGGAGGCAGTGAACGAGACACACTTGGCAGAGCACTGCCCTGGATTTTGAATCCTCAAAGAGATCCCAGAGATGGTCTCGCCCAAACCCCTGAGTTCTTGGAAGGGAAAACGATTGCTTAGATTGGGGAAGGGACTTGTCAGAGGTCACAGGTGCACAGAGCCAAAACCAGGCCACCCAAGGTGACCAGGCCTGTGGACAGGGGGCATCAAATGTTTAATTGGTGATGTGCAGCCCCTCAAAACACCTCAGGAGACCAGAAGCCACCATTGTCATCATCTTTTTCTTCCCCTCATCTTCCATCTCCTCCTTGTTCTCCTTCTTGTCCTATCTTCATCTTCTCCTACTACTCCTCCTTTTTCTTCTCCTCCTTTCCCTCCTCCTTCTCTTTCCCCTTTTTTCTCTCTCTCTGCTATTAATTCCTAGAACCACCCATAACCCAAGATTACATGGGTGCCTCTCTTCTCTCATCTGCTCCCCCCAGCACAGCCTGGACCTATCACCCAGATACAGAGAAGCACGGTTCAGGCCAGTAGCAAACACGACACCCCAAGGGGACCACCGTCCTGTTCCACACTGGAAGCCCAAGTGTTACGCTCCATGACCTGGTGCACTAAACCAGCAGCCACTTTCTTGGATGGCACAAAATGAAAGCAACAGCTAAGTTTTGCAGGCCACATGGGACCGAACCCCAGGTCCCTGCACAGGTAGGTCAAGGCCAGCGTGGAGAACTTGGAGCCGTCCAGGGCTTCTCCCTGCAGCCACCTCTGTGCCTGCGACGTGCAGCCCGTGAGGTCTTCGTGACTCCCGAGCTCCTGGTGGGAGGGCCGTGTCAAAGCACAGAGCCCCCCAGCACCCCCTGCCACCCCTGCTGCCAAGCACTGAAGCCTGTGAATCTGCTCCATTCCAAGAAATGCCTGGAAACGGGTGTGCCGCGTAAAACACCTCCCCTCGAACAGAACAGAGGATCAAGTGGGCGCTGCATGACATTTAAACCTTCAGCCACGAATCGCCACCACCCTCCCCCCGCCACACACACAGCTTTATTTGAAACAAAAGCCATTAAAATGAAGGCTTATCCTCAGCAGGGTTGGAAATGTGAAAGGAGAGGAGTTGGACTCCCTGACTTAATCGAAAACCAGTTAAGCTGAAATCACAGGCAGCTGAAGCCAAATAAGAACCCTGAAGCCTGCCAGCAACCATTCCACGGTGGAAGTTATTTCATGACTCTAAACATATTTTCTAAAATGATTCCCAAACAGCTGGGCCGTGACAAGGGTGAGCCTTGAAAGTTATGTTCTAAAATCCTGCCCCTAAATACTCTTGTTTTCTAAGAGAGCCACAACGGGCAACCAGTAAGGCGTCCTCAACGCCAGAAAGGCCTAAATAGAGTAAAATTCCAGAGGCCTGCCACCGCAGCCCCCCAAAAACACATTCCGGAAAATGAAAACTCGCCCATCAGCTCGCAAGGTGCCCTTCGTAAAAGCCCAGCCCGACTGTACCTTCACCACAAGAGGCCACAGGTCCCAGCAACCGCTACTGCCGGAGAGGGCTCCCCAGTGAGCAGCGAAGACACCCCACCAAGCTGAAAAGGCAGGGGAGAAGGACAAGGGTCAGAGACACCCTTCCTCCAACACTTACATGA
This sequence comes from Bradypus variegatus, assembly GCA_004027775.1. NCBI lineage: Eukaryota > Metazoa > Chordata > Mammalia > Pilosa > Bradypodidae > Bradypus > Bradypus variegatus. Next base: position 1,773 of record PVKY010014539.1, on the reverse strand, counting down.
GTCCCCTTCCCCTGATCGCCCCTCCCCGCCCTCCCCACCCCCCTCGCCAGTGTGATAGCAGCAGCTGAGTTCACAAGTCATTTCTAAAATTAGCCGGTGAGCCCCAGGTCTGGCCAGGAGTCGGCAGCCTGCGGTGCGCTGAGCAGGCAACGGGAGAGCGTGGACATATTTGGTGGCGCCAAGCAGAGGAGGGGACGGCTCCCAACGCAAGCACATTCTCACCCGTCACCCTGTGACTTCGGGCTGCACAGCCACACTCTGTCCCTCGCAGATAACTGGAGGCTGCCGGATCTGGGCGGGGAAGACGGCCCGCGGGACCCTTGCAGGTGCCTGGCTCTGCGTTCCCCTCTGCACGTCTGCACTGGACTTGGGAAGGAAGTCACTAGGACTAATGTCGGTGCCTCTTATTAAACAATCCATGCAGGTAAACACGGCAAACGCTTATGTGGTGGTGATCACAAGCCAGGAACGCTCCTGAGCGCTTGGACAGATGCACTTAATATTCACAACAACCCAAAGAGGGAGGGTCTCCCCAGTGCCCATTTTACAGATGGGGAAACTGAGGCACGGAGCAGTTAACCAGCTTGCCCAACAGGCAGTTTAGAGGGCCAGGATTCAAACCCAGGCAGTGCTGCCTTCCGAGGACACAATCCTGAAAACTACACCAAACTGGACACTGTAAAAAGTGCACTGACCACTGCCCAGAAGGAGAAAAGGAGGGTCACCAAATGTTATTAATAGGGAAAATTGTGTGTGTGTGTGTGTGTGTGTGTGTGTGTGGCAGGGGGGCTGGGGAGTTACAGGAGAACTCTACTTTCTGCACGGTTTCCCTGTTAACCTACAACTGTTGTAATAAAAAATGTTTTAAAAGATTAAGTAAAGGGGAAATGTTAGGATGTATATGTGGTACAGAATACATATTTTTAAATCCATGCACTACATAGTGAACCTAAGTTAAACCATGAGCTCTAGTTGATAGTACAATTATAAAAATCTGCTTTCATTAGTTGTAACAAATATTCCACACCAATGCAAGGTGTTAATAATAGGGTGGGATACAGGTGTCCTTTTTTTATGCATGATTATTCTATAAACACACAAATTCTCTAATAAAAAAAAACTAAATGAAAAAAATAGATTAAGAAAACCAGGCAGGTTCACACAGCTAGCGAAGGGTAGAATTGGGACTCAAAGCCAGAATTTTCTGACCTTGAAGCCCACGGTCATTGGAGCATGGCTTGCTGTCCCTTGTAAGGACAATGTCCACAAAAACTCCAGGTGGTTGTTCTTCTTCCCCAAGAGCTGACAGAGTAAGATTTTCCCAGAGTCTTCTTTCCTTCTGGGTCTTGAGATTGGCATTCCATTGGAAGTTCGTCAAAAAGCCAATCAAAGCCTGCTTCGGAAATGGCAGTCTATAAAATAGACATGAGATTGTGGGGTGGGGATAGGGAGTGTCCCCCCAGGACTCCGTATGGAGGGCAGCATTGGAATCTTAAGCTACTCCCCATGAAGAAGTTGAAGATGACGGGCCCTTTTCTCCCCATGATGCCAACTCGTTGGCAGGTGGAACATCAACCCACCCAGGGCCAGGTCCTGAGACATTGTCTCCTGGTGCTTCTCTGTCCTTGATGTCCTTTCAAGGCTGTTGGTCTACAAAGGTGGGTTTGACACTTAGAAACGACTCTCTGGGCCCAGGGCTGGGGGCTCACTGTGGGTCGTGCCCTGGAGGGATGATTTGGTTGACTTGAAGGGAATTGTCCATTCCGAGGGAGC
>PVKY010014538.1:0-10529 GCA_004027775.1 Bradypus variegatus | reverse complement strand
TAAAAATTGAACAAAAATTAAGTGTGGTGATGGATGCACAGCTGTATGAGGGTACCAGGGGCAAGTGACTGTACACTTTGGATCTTTGGATAATTGTATGGTATCTGAACAATGCCAATGAAAATTAAAAAGGAAAAAAAATGCATTAACTTGAACTGCAACCCAGTACCCTTTATTCTTGAAGATGACTGTGTAGCTATATAGCTTACACTATGTGACTGTGGGATTGTGAAAAACTTGTGGCTCCCACTCGCTTTATCCAGTGTATAAGGATGAAAAGTAAATGAATAATAGGAAGGGGTGGGGGGTGGGGGATGTTTGGGGTGTTCTTTTTTACGTCAATGTTTATTCTTATTCTTTTTTGTGTGTGGTAACGAAAATGTTCAAAAATTGATTGTGGTGATGAATGCAAAACTATGTGATGATACTGTGAACAACTGATTATACACTGCGCATGACTGTATGGCTTGTGAATATATCTCAATAAAATTGAATTTAAAAAATAGAGTCATATTTGTGGCCATCTCTCCTTCAATACTAAGTAAGGAATCAGGTTCAATGCTTAGTTATGCCACAGGGAAGTGGGGCTGTGGTGCTGAAAGCAGTTGTCCACTTTTGGGTAGTGTCAGCTTATTGCCCAGAACCATCTATAAACAAGAACGAATTTTTTTCTTCCTTTGTCATCTTGTCTTAGGGAATCCCACAGAGGTTGTAGGTGTGGGCTGAGAGAGAGAAAGTAATGTAGTGTAAGTAGGGGAGAGTGACATTAGGACAATTGGTTCATGTGACTTACTTGTGTCTTTAGGACTCGCTTGAGCCTGGTATTGTATATATTCCTTTTATGATGAAACAGCTTACTGCAAATGCTCCATCTTACGGCTTGGTTGGTTAGACAACAGCAGTTCATGATGGGCAGCTCGGGTGGCATGGTAACTTGTTGGTCCATGGTCAAGCTTTTAGTCTCTGTTAAGGTCCAGTAGCAAGAAAGAAGGAGAATGATGCTCTGTAGAGGATGGCATAGCTTTTTCCCCCAAATCGTAAGGGTCTATGCTGTAATTCACCTATAGGGACACACCTAAGCCTCCATGTAGTGTCTCCATCTGCCACAGACTTTCAAGCATCATTAGATCTTCTGGATCGTACAGCTCAGTGGCAGAGAAGGTTGCCTCGCAGCCTGTACCTGTTGGGGGTCTTGCATGATAAATCCACTTCTGCATTCCAATTTCCCTAAGTCTTTGGATACCTTCCTCTACAATCCACTTTACACCTGACTTGACGTAGGCCCCCTTTGTATCCAAGTTTTAGTTAACCAAACAAGCAAAGTTAGAGCCAGCACCAGTTGCTTGAGCTGACACATTGCATTCAGAATCTCTGATTAATGCATCCATATTAATGAATTTGGCCCAATCTAACACAATATTTTTTCCACTCTGATCTAACACCCTTTGGGTTTCGGACTCGCTTGAGCCTGGGTTATTTCTTGGGTGCATTCCTAGAAATAACACAAAGAAGGGAATTCTTTGCTAATATAGTTCCAGTTTAACTAAGTTGACATGATACAAACCCACCTGAGATAACACACCTTATTTTGCCATATTGCCACCATCAATTTCCAAACAAAATTACTTCTTGGTTTCCCCAGAAGTGGAATTTGAGTCTTCTTAGGGCCACAAGGTCATTGCCACTTGCTTTTAAGCCTCAGAGTCACAGCCATCCTTTACTGAGTGCCCCCTCTATCTTGGTAATAAAAATAGTTACCCTCTTCCAGTCTGTCCCTGACATTTGACATACATCATATCACCTACTTCTAACAACATTGTGAGGGAGGAACTCTTATCCCCATTTTACAGACATGACAAGTGAAGCTGAGGGAGCAAGGCTGTGCAGCTGATAAGGGATGGAACCAGAATTCAAACCCAGTACCCTGCCACTGTAGTCAGGGCAACTGGAAGGAGCCATTTTTTCTTCCCTGCTTGAGTTAAAATCTGCTCCAGCAATTATATAATAATGTAGATTGCAAGGGGTGATAGTGTGATTGTGAAAACCTTGTAGATCACACCCCCTTTATCTAGTGTATGGATGGATGACTAGAAAGACGGGGATAAAAACTAAATGACAAATGGGATGGGATGGGGGGATGGTTTGGGTGTTCTTTTTTTCATTTTTATTTTTTATTCTTATTCTGATTCTTTCTGATGTTGGGAAAATGTTCAGAAATAGATTGTGGTGATGAACGCATAACTAGATGATCATACTGTGAACGGTTGACTGTGTACCATGGATGATTGTATGTTCTGTGAATGTGCTTGAATAAAACTGAATTAAAAAAAAAATCTGCTCCAGGTTATTGGTGATGGATTAGATATGGAACCCTAGAACCACACACTGTCGGTGCTGGACAGGGTACTAAAGAACACTTTAGGGTTGAGGCAATTGAGGCCCAGAAGGGTGAGGCAATTAATCCAAGGCCACTCAGTGGGTCATTTCAGGACATGGCCTAAAGGTAGTGGCCAGAGTGGTATTTATAGGCCTAAGAATTGAGTAGTTAAATTAACTTGTCATCTAAACCTGTCTGATGCAGTGGCTTGCATCGACCTTCGACCAAAAATCCTGTGCTTACTACGGTCTCACCCCCTTGTGCTAATAGCCAGGTCCAACTGGTCAGCTCATTGCGCTAAGAGCCCCAGAGAGCGTCCCTTTTCACTGCTCTTCAGATGCCACTTAGATTTCTTTGACCTCCTTTGGTGCAAAGGTTGGGGTGTGGGGTTCGCTCTTGTTAATTTGTTTGTTCTAGGGGAGAGACAAGGGGCCCCATGGAGGCAGATGACTTATTCCTTAAGGACTGGTCTGATTTGTATGCTCAAATAAGAAGGGACAAGCAACACGGTCTTATTTTGAGCTCATCCAGTTCCAGCTAGTGGGAAACCCTTGTTCAGGAGCTTGCCTCTACAATTCAGTGAAGGATAGTCTCTAGGACATCCTGTGAAAGTGTCATTTCCTTGACACATTGCCCTTCAGCTCTCTATCTCCACTCAAAGCCTGAGAAAATAGCAGGCATTGGTCAAGGAAGGCTTGGGTTGGATTCATGCATTCATTCAACCAATTATCATCAGGCACCATCTCTGTAGACCCTGCTTGGGGGCTGGGGTGCATTAGTGACAAAACACACAATCCCTCCCCCATGGAGTTTACATTCCAGTGCAGAAAGCCAGGCAACCAAATGAAAACAAAATCAATAACTAAATTATATAGTGTCATAGAAGGCAAGGTAGCAAAAGGAAAAAAGCAAAGTAGGGTAAGGGGGATCAGGAGTGAGAGGCAATAGGGCAAGTTGCAGAATGAAAGGGGCGGGGAGGGTTTTGTTGAGCTGAAATTCGAGCAACAGCTTGAAGGAGACGAGGGAGTCGCCCCGTGGACGTCTGGGTGCACGGTGTGCCAGGCAGAGGGAACAGTCAGTGCGAAGGGCAGGAGTGTGCTCCAGGAACAGGGAGGGAGAAGGCCACTGAGGGCTAGAGGCCTGAGCCAGGAGGTCAGAGAGAAGGGGCAGGGTGGGGGTGTGGATCCTGCCACCACTGCAGCCGAGGTGAGGACTTGGCTTTCACCCTCCGTGAGCAGGGGATGTGGAAGGTGTGGCGCAAAGAAGCAACAGGATCTGACTTAGGTTTGTCGAGTCCCTCTGGCTGCTGCATGGAGAACAGGCTGCAGGGTGACAAGAGCAGAGCGAGGAGACCAGGGAGGAGCCTGTTGCAGAAACCTGGTGAGAGATGATGGGAGCTCAGACCAGGGTGGGATCAGGGGAGGGGCTGAGTGGCTGTCAGATTCCTGAATGTATTTGGAAGGTGGAGGCTGTAGACTTTTCTGATGGGTGTGGGATGTGAGAGGAAGAGAGGGACAAAGATGACGTGCGGCTTTTTTGCTTGAGTGACTGGATGGGTGGATGCAAAGTAGAACTTCCTGACTGTTTGACTTGTCCACTTCCTGGCTGTGATATTTCAGGCAAGTTAATTATTTAACCATCTCTGTGCCTCGGTTTCCTCAGCTGTAAATTTGGGTATTATTCTAACAGTCCCAACTTCATAAGGTTATAAGGAATGCTGACATGCTACATAGTAAGTACTCACCATTATTATTATCATCATTATTGTTGCTGTTTTGTTTTGATTATTGGCTTAGATTATAAACTAGGAGTCAGCAAACCACAGCCTGCAGGTCAAATCTAGCCCACAGCCTGTTATGTTAATCAAGTTTTATTGGCACACAGCCACACTATTGGTTTATATATCGTCTGTGGTTGTTTTTGTGCTACAACAGCAGAGTTGACCAGTTGTGACCACAAAACTGAAAATAGTCATTCTCTGGCCATTTACAGAAAATTTGCTGACCCATGTTCTAGACTAAATTAGCCCTTTTGGGGGCAGGTTTCAGCAAAGTTTTTTTTTTATTTCAGTTTTTTTCAAACACATGCACATAACATACAATCATCCATGGTATACAGTCAACCGTTCACAGTATGATCATCCAGTTATGCGTTCATCACCACAATCGATTTCTGAACATTTTCCCTACATCAGAAAGAATCAGAACAAGAATAAAAAATAAAAATGAAAAAAGAGCACCCAAACCATCCCCCCATCCCATACCATTTGTCATTTAGTTTTTATCCCCATCTTTCTACTCATCCATCCTTACACTAGATAAAGGGGGTGCGATCTACAAGGTTTTCACAATCACACTATCACCCCTTGCGATCTACATTATTATATAATCATCTTCAGGAGTCCAGACTGCTGGGTTGGAGTTTGGTAGTTTCAGGTATTTACTTCTAGCCATTCAGCAAAGATTTTTCATGCTCTTTCTAAGGTGGAGGTTGGCCCAATCCTGCACAAGGATGGAGTGGGGGCAGGGGGATGGAGCGAATGATCTTTGTGTCGCCCCCCCCACCCCGAGACATCCTGCTGTGGCCAGGAGGCAGTCTGATGGCAGCTCTGCAAGCCCTGCCTGGGTGGCTTCCCTTCCCTCCTGAGTGAGTGACTTGCAGTAATCGCATGTCCATTGCAACACTTGGGTGACGTGAGGCTACAGAATTATGCAGCTGGTGGATTAAGAGCTGATGGAGCTTGTGGCCTTGAAGAGTCAGATCCTGATCCACCAGCTGATTGGGGCATGCCTCCACTTGTCACTGCCTCCCTGTCTGTCATCCTCTCAGGCTGACTTCCCAGGCACCTCTGCAGGGGCTTCCTTGGGCAAAGCCACCCATCAGGGACAGGGAAAGAAGACAGAGCAGGCTGGGAGGCATCCAGCTGAGGTGTGACTCAGCTGCCCCCCCCACTGGCTGTGTGACCTTGAGCAAGTCACCTAACCTCTCTGAACCTGGTTCCCTCATCTGTAAGACAGGGATTGTTCTGAGGAGGGCAATGATACCATATATATGATCAGCCCAGAGCAGAAACTTGTTTCCTCAGGGACCTTGGCTGCCTCGTTAGACCTCCTAACATCAGGTGCTTTGTACGTGGCAGGTGCTCAGAAAATATCTGTTAAACGAATAAAGGAGTACAGACCCTGGAACAATGCAAGTGCCGGGTCACCATTGCTGCTTATGAAAACAGTTTTGCTGTGAGATTTATGGTTCTCAGCAGCCCAGCTTCTCTGTCTTCCTTTTACCAGCCTGCATAATCAGGCATACATTTTAGGGCACAAATGGGGCTTTACTCATGGTTGGGAGGAAGGAAAGGACTGCAGATTCCAAGGCCAAGGCCGTGGGTATGTCTGGATTCAGGCTGGAAGCAGGGTGAGTGAGCAGAGGCTGCGGGGCAGCCCTGACATAAAAGAGAGACAGGTCATAGATTAAAAGACAGGCAGAAAGATAGATTGACAAATAAATAAAAGACGGAAGGAACGGTAGACAGGCAGGTTGTCAGGTGGGTAGATAGATAGATAGACAGACAGATAAAGTGCAGGCTTGTGTCCTCTGTGCCCAGCCCTTCCCACCCTCGCTGTCACAGGCTCACAGTAAGACAGACAAGCCCAGTGTTGACTCAGCACCTTAGGGGTGCTGGGGCCTGAGGAAAAATGTCTGGGGGCAGCAGGGCGCCTCCGGCTGGGTCTCCTTTATCGGCAGGTGCAATGATGCTGCCCAAAGGAACAAGTCGGCTAGGAGATGCTGACTTGATTTCCTGGCTGCTGGAATGATGTCCCACAGACCGCATGGCTGAAAACAACAGAAATTGATTCCCTCACAGTTCTGGAGAAGGAAAGCCTGAAATCAAGGTGTCGGGGCCGTGTCACCTTCCCACCCTCTAGCGGCGGACACTTCGTGGCCTTCTCCAGCTTCTGGCAGCCCCGGGCGTTCCTTGGTTTGTGGCAGCACCGCTCCACTCGCTGCCTCCATCTTTATGTGGCCCTCTTTCCTCTGGGTCTGGGTCTCTGGGCCCGAATTTCTCTCTTTAAGGAGACAAGTCACCTTGGATGAGGACCAGCCCTACTCCAGGATGACCTCACCTTAACTCATTCCATCTGCACAGTCTCCACTTCAAAAGAAGGCCACATTCTTTCACAGCTGGGCTGCGCACATCTTTCGGGGGTGCAGGATGTGGGCTGGAGATTGTGTGGACTGGGGGTGGCAATATCGGGGTTGAGCCTCTGCTGGTCACTTACCTGTGGGACCTCGAGCTAGCGGGCCCTTCTCTGGGGCTCCATCCCGTCCCCTCCCGGTGAGCCGACAGGGACTTCATAGTCAGAGGCGTTGGAGCAGCGGGGAGCAGCAGAGATGACGATGACGTGGGCACCATCTGACACCAGGCTGGAGGAGCTGAGTGACAGAATGCAAAGCGGTGGTGAAGTGAGGACTGGTGGCATATGCTCGCCCGCGTGTGGGCCTGTCAGCGTGGGGGGTGGCAGGAGAGTAACAGTGAAGCTGGGCAGCACCCACGTCGCTGTCATGGACTTGTCAGCCAGGCTGCCTGCCTCGTGGGGGGCGTGCGTGGGGGAGCTCAGTTCCCCAGCATCACTGCTAAGGGAGGCCAGGCCATGCGTCTGGGCGCAGGGCACACGTCGCCACCAAACCTCGTCATCACCCTGCCAAGTCGTCTTGACATCTGGAGGTGGCACCAGCTACATCATCTGCAGGGCCCAGTGCAAAAGGCATATGCAGGCCCCTCGCTCAGAAATGATCAGGAATTTTAAGATCACCCCAGCAGAGCAGTAGAGCAAGCCTGGGTCCTTCTGCACAGGTCACGAGACCACCCAGCCGGCCCTGCCCAGGGGGGCACGTAGTCCCTCAACTAATGCCGTCAGGGCGGGGGCTGCTGAGCTGCACCATCCTCTGTTTATACCTTGGTTCTATCACTTACTAGGCATGTAACTTTGGATAGGTCACTTCATCTCTCTGTGCCTCAGTTTCCTCATCTGTAACATGGGGTAATAATAGCACCTAACCCCTATGTTTTTTGTGCCAATTAAATGAGTTAATGTCCCTAAAACAGCAGGCACTGTGCTCGGCTCACATACTCAATCTATATACCAGTATTGTATCACCTTGTTGACCAAGCTGTGTTGCAAGCAGGCAACAAAGTCTGGAGTTGGAAACAGGGTTGTCCACACCCAAAGCTCTCCCCTCCCAGCCCAACTTGTGAAGTCAGCCTCTCCCTGGCCCTGGAGCCCCAGGGACAGGCAGGGGTTGGCTTTTTCCTTAGTAGAGCACATGGCATGTCACTTTAAGAGCAAATATGTCACCAGTTGAGGCTGGCTAAGCATCCCTGTCTATACATCGGTACTGCCATCTCTCAAGTCACACAGAACCTGCGCTTGATGTCTTCCTTCTCTTCCTTCCCCATGCAGATGCCCTTGATATTCACTTCTACCCATCTTGTCTGCATTGAAGGCACAGTGTGAGGAGGGGGAGGCTTAGGGAAAGGGTAAGGCTAAGTTGGGGTGCCCTAGGGGCAGGGGTGGGCCTGTGGCCCCTTGGAGATGACCAATACCTAAGACCCATTTTGTATTCAGGAGCTTTGGTCCAATGTCATATGTGAGATTTAGACCCATAAATTGCCATAAACTTAGATATGCACACACACACAAAGCCAAATATTCCATGTGTCAACATGGTGGGCAGACTAGCCTTGGGTGGGAGGTTAGAGAGGAAGCATCAAGAGTTGGGCTGATCCAGGAGGGCTTCCTAGAGGAAGTGGTGTTAGACTTCACCCTTGCAGGACAATGACTGACCTTAACCACAAGGCTACATGCCTGTGCTCCTTTTTGTCTCTGTGCCTGGAGAGGGTGGGCTGATGCTGGAGACCTGACAAGCCCTGCTGCTGCAACAGGCAGTGTGGGGCTGGCAACTGTGTCTTCTTGTGCAGTGTTCCCCCACTGCAGGGAGAGGGGGTTGCCATGACAACAGCAGGAACCGTGCCTTGGGACCACAAGGGTCCAGAGCATCCCCCTGTGCATGCAGAGGTCCCCTGGGTCTGTCATCATGGTTTGGGGACACCAGGAGGCCAGATGGACGGAGGCCAGGTGGGATGAGGCAGAGGCTGGCTGGCAGCTCATGAGGGCCTTATGGAACAGGGCAGAGTTTGACTTTTATTGTGAGTAAAGGAAGTCTTTGCAGTTTTAAGCAGGGAAATGACATGATTTGATTCATGGTTTAAAAGGATCAATCATTCTGGTTGTTGGGTAGAGAATGGAAGGTAGGGAGCCAAGAGTGGAGGCCAATTAGGTTATCAGTCTCCAGGCAAGAGGTGAAGGTGGCCTGTACCAGATGGTGGTAGTTGGAGAGAAACTGACATATTCCTTAGGTGTGCTGCTGGTTTTGATGTAGGGAATGCAAAAAAGGGAAGAATCAAGGATGATTCCTCTGGGGGAGCAGGGACTGGTGGGGTGTGGGCTTACGGAGGGGAAAGCAGGGTTCCTGTTTGGGGCTTGCTGAGGCTGAGATGCTGAAGAGATATCGTAGGAACATGCCCATGGGCTGAGCTTGGGCTCAGGAGCCAGGGCAGGCCCCCTCCCTTGCCGCCCGATTCACATTCAAGATCACCCTGGGACTCATCACTGCCAAAGGATAAGTCCTTGGGTCTTTATTCTTCCTGCCTGTCAGTGCCCTGGCCTTATAGAGAGGATCCAAAGAGGGAGCTCAGGTAGAAGGTGTGGGGGAAGGGGCTGGGGGGATGCCTTCCTCAAGTGCCCTCAGACCCTCCCAGGGAATGTTCTTCTGTGCTGTCTTGGAGAGCAGTAGATCCTAGCTCTGAAATGAAGGATTTTATGTTGTCTGGGGAGACAAAGGGAAGAAAGATGAGAAGAGGGGGACTGGGGGGGGGGGAGGAGGTAACATCTGAGAGAATGAGAAAGAAATAGGAGAAGAAATTAGAGAAATGAAGCTGGAAATAATGAGGCTGGAATATGGAGAGAGGTCTCGAAAAGGATGGGCCCCTGACTCTGCCCGTGACTAGCTGTGTTCCCTTGAGCACATCATTTAATGTCTTGGTGCCTACTTCAAACAGTTGTTGTGAGGATTAAATAAAGTATAAGTGTGAAACATTTAGAATAGTGCCTGGCATACTGTGAGTGCCAGGTAAGCATTAGCTCTTACTGTGTTATCTGTCTGAACCTCCCCCAAACCCCATAAGTGGGCTCTGTGAGGATCTCCACTTCGTAGATGGACAAACGAAGGCTCCAAGAGAGGCCCGACTTTCTCAAAGCCACATAGCTGAGGAAGGGCACAAGGGGCACGCACCTAGGCCTGCCTCATGCCTGCACATTTTCTGCTGCCCATACCTGCAGTTGGGTGTCACCTCCATGCAGAGGGAATGAGGAAGTGAGAGCTATTCTGAAGCCCCCCACTCGGTCCCCCTTGTTCCCCAAAGTCCCTTTACTGAGGCAATCAAGTGGCACTTCTCAAACCCACACTGACAGTGCCATCCCTTTATCTCATGCTGCCCAGCTGGGAAGGGGAACAGCCTTCTGCTTTGCCTCCAGACTGACAGATCCACTCCTGCCCAGACAGAGGAAGCAGTTGGCACAGGGCTGCCCACTCCATTGCTTAAGGGAGCTCCTGCTCAGCTTCCCTGACAGGCTGCCCACCATCTGGTGGCCAAGGGGCCAGGGTGACTGGTAACTGAATATGGATGGCAGAACCTGCGAGAAGGGTGATGGTCAGGTAGCGGCCAGCCCAGGGGCCCACAAACAAGCTTTCTGCCTTGACAGGTGGGTCTGCTCTTGTGGCCCAGTCTGGTTGCCTTGCTCTGGGATCCATGAGGAACTTGCTCAGAATGAGGCAGAAGGGAATAAAAGAGACTGTAAGGGGAGGAGGGAAGTTGGTGGCATAGAGAGGAGTGGAAGCTGAGCAGTCCCCCTGGAACAACTAAAAAAAAAACAGAAACAACTAGTAAATAATCCAGAATAACTGTGGGGGGACAAACGAGACTGTCCATTCATCACACACCAACCTGAATTGGGAGGAATGCCCGAGACCACAGCATAAAATCTGTAAGTAAAACCTGCGGATCCAAGCCGGGAGACCCCTCCCCCATAGCCCG
>PVKY010014537.1:0-10530 GCA_004027775.1 Bradypus variegatus | reverse complement strand
GGTTCAACCAAAGGAGGGGGCTATCTACAGCTGTGTGGGAAGTTAATGCCTCGGTCAGCACTTGGCAGTCCAGGGTTCTGGACTCCCCAGCCAGTGCTCTTTGTACTTATGCCTGCTGCCTCCTGTTGACTCCAGGCAGTGTCACAAATAATAACTCTTGCAGTGCTGGCTGCTGGGTATTTGCTCAGTAAAGACCTGATACTTGAGATGCTATCTCAAACCGTATGCTTTGTGCAGCCAACTTAACTCTGAAGAATTGCCTAGTGTTAAATGGCTTAGCAATCACACATACACTCTCAAGCTCTATCAAACGATTCTCAAATGACACAAGTGATTTTCTATTTAGAAAATATTCTATTTTTCTCTATTTCTGTGTATTTGACAGTGGACCATCCCTTCCCTTGGCTCCTGTGATACTTGTATCCCTGGTTTTCCTTTCACTTTGATCACACATTATCTAGTATCTCTGCTTTCTCCCTCTTAAATGTATTTGTTCCCCAAAGTTCAATTTTAGAGACTTGCTTATTACTTTCATGTGGGACTGACTCCCATACCTTTATCTAATTTCTGAAAGTGAGGGGTAGAGGAAGATTTTTTAAAAAAAGAATTTGGAAATGCTAAAGCCATAACACCTTGATGAAGTGCCCATATGCAAGTATTCTGCCTTAAGAGATAGTCTATAAATGTGTTTCAAACTGACTTGTGAATCTGAGCTTACCAGATAACTTCTGTGTTTTATCTTTTGGCGTCTTGGATGGATTTTCCTTTGGGGGTGGGTGTGCTCTGTGAAGATGAAACCTGGTGTCAGGTTAATATCCCATTGTGAAGAAAAAATGGCATTCTGGTTTATTCAGTCGCTTGTGAGTTTCATTTGGCAAACTCCCACACTCAAACCAGTTACTGGGAAATGATGACCTGAGTTTCTGAACCTTCAGAACTGAGGACCAAGTGCCAGAGTGGAGTAATGCAGCTCAGATACTCCCTGCTATTTGACAGGGTCAGGGCCTCGTAGCCTTTTGGTTTCACATCTTACTCTTCAGGTTCATTTCATATAGCCTATTGGGATGGGATCCTGCATCTATTTAATTGCATCTTGCCCTAAAGCCCCTAGCATATGGCATATAGATTGATTAATAAATATCTGTTATATGATAATTCTTGGCAGATGCTTACAAATCCAACATCCCAGGTAATACATGGAGGTAAGGCCACGGGAGGTGAGACAAAACTGCCAGCCTAAGAACACAGAGATTCAATATCACAGCCACAGAGGCTTGTTTGCAAAGGCACTCCTACTTCACCAGATTTCAAACATGTTAAATGCTGCTAAATTTTGTCATTGAATGTATAGATCCAGTATAGGTAAGTATTGAATGTTTGTGTTATGATGAGGTGAGTGTTGGGAATAGGTATGATGGACAACTGACTTTGCTAATGGAAAGCTTTAATGGTGGTTTCAGTCAGATTTGTTATAAAATTATCAGTCGAGTTCCTTCTTTGTACACCAGTGGTACGTCACTTGCCTACTGCAAACTACTGGGAGTGGTGCTTACATTTAGGGCAATGTAGATGACTGTTTAAGACTACTTGGCTTTATTCTTTAAAAAAACACTTTTTTTTTTGCATACTTCTCCTGCTCTTTACAGGAAAATGACAGTATTTTCAGTGTGAAGGACAGATAGCCAATGTGCTTATTCTGTGAGTTTACTTCAGAGTATAGAAAGCGTTTTAGTATTGGCAAATCTGTTGTTTCAGTTTCCTGTCTATAAAATGGGGATAATGATGGCACCTACTTTGTAGGGTTTTGTGAGGATTAAGTGAGTTAATAATTGTAAAATGCTTCTATGTGTATTTTTTCTCACTAATTTTCACAAAAACTCTATCTCTGTTTCTGCTTTAAATCCTTACTGGGAAAAACTTACAAAATAAACAAAATTGTGTTTTGTTTTGCTTTTGGTGAGCAAACAGCCTCAGAGAGGTTAGACAACTTCCAGAAGGAAGGAGAACTTATAAGAGGCAGATTTCAAACCCAGGCCAGTCTGCCCTTGAATTCTGAATATTTTTATCTCAAGTCTGTAATTACTATATTTGCTTTATTAGATGCAACTGCAGAGAAAGGGCAAAACTCAGACCATGCCACTGGGTGTCAATTCATTTGATCCTGCTTGACTTAAGCCCTGTGAGGGAGACAGGTTGGGACACACCTGAGCATAGGTCTTGTCAGGCTATGGTTGGGGACTGGAGAGAATGGGCAGCAGTGGAACTGAAGAAGCCAAGAATGGGCAGGAGGTGGATTGACAGGGCCTCAGAGGACTACACTGGGAACACTCACTGGAGCAGAACCGAGCCCTTCCAGATGCCTACTGACATCAGGTAGGGCTGTGGAGTTTGGTTTGAGAGACAACAAATAGGCCTAGAAGCCAAGCAGGGCTGCATATGTGGGACCTGTGTGGATTCCAGCTAATGAAGCCTTAGTTTCTCAATCCAGTGTCCCCTTCTCAGAAGCCCTCAGAGACCCGGCCTGCTTTCCTTTTCAGACCTTTACTGTGATCGTTCAGTAAAGCCAGGAGTTAAAAGTTTGTTTTTCAGAGCAGTCATCTCCAAACCTGTTTTGTTATCACTCCTATAAAGAATTTTTTGAACATATCCTAATGTGCATATTTATTTATAAAGTATAACAATGCCTATTTGACAATATACTTGAAGACAGTGATAAAAATTTGCTTATATATGAGATAAAAAGGATAAAAAGATCTTAAGATTTTTCAAAAAGTTTGGGTTACCTCTTCCACCCCATTTTACTAACCTCTGCTTCCAAAAGCCATGTGGCTTATGTTTGAGCCTTGGCTTTGTTGCTGTCTAGCTGTGTGATGTTGGGCAACTTCCTTAACCTCTCCAAGCTTCGGTTTCCTCTTCTGTAAAATAAAGATAATAATTTTTAAAACCATTTAGGAATATGTTGTGAGGTTAAATGAGGTAATTCAAGTAAAATGCAATACTCCCATCCATGTTTGTGGTGTTTGCCCCTATGACATGAGTATTAGAATTCAATCTCCTTGAATTCTTTTGCTCTGTTTAAAATAGGCTCAGCTTTTTTTCAGTGGAAAATTTTTACACAATATCCCTCAAGAGACAGCTCAAAGCTATCAATATGAAATGTGGGGAAGTTACACATGGGAAGTTTTAGAAACCTACACATTACACTGGGTTTGGAGTTTCTGACTTCCTCTCTTGAATGATACCTGGTAGCCTATTAGAACAGGTTTCCCCTTATTTAGAGATATTTATACTAATAACAATAACTAACACTGATATCTATACCAGAGGCTATTGTAAGCACTTGTCCATAACATCTCAATCCTCACAACCACCCTGAGTTAAGTAGCATTATTAACCCCACTTTTGTTATATAACTTGCCCAGGGCCGTAGGGCTAGTTAGTTACAGAACCAGGATTCAATCTTAGACACTGCAACTCCGGCGTCTGTGTTCTTAACTACTACACTGATCTTCTGAAGCTGCTGGGGGCAAGCATTCTTTTTGGGTCGTGGTTGTATCTCACAGCTAGCACTTCCTGCATAGTTTGTTGAATGAACGGATGGATGGACAAAGACAAGAAACATGACTGCGTCTTCACAGGGATGTCCGGTGTCTTGTTAGTCTGCAAATGCGTCACCCGAAGAGTCTCACCTGTCAGCCCGGGCAGTTCCAACACACTCTGCCGCTTCCGGTTCTGGCCACACCTCTTCAAGTCAAGGCCGTCCGTTTTGCGTTTAAGAATTTTGACCCCAGCGCCGAGCCGTCTCTTCGCCCTCGCCGCTGCCATGGCGGCAGCTCCGCCGCTCTCCAAGGCCGAGTATCTGAAGCGTTATTTGTCGGGGGCAGATGCCGGCGTCGACGGGGCCCCTGAATCCAGTCGCAAGCGCCGCAAAAAGCGGCCGAAGACTGGCGGGGCTGGGGTTAAAGGGTGAGTAGGTAGTGGTGGGGGCGGGCACTGGGGCGGTTCCCGGACCCCGCACCTTTCACAGCTCCGCCCTCGGCTCCTAACTCTTCTGTCGGTACCCGGCCAGGATCGCTCCTCTAGACTTGCTTGTCCAACTTCTGCCTACAGTCGGGCCCGACTCCGACAGTCCGGGGCTCTGGCTTACTGTTGCTGCCCGGCTTTACCACTCGCACTCCTAAGCAGTACTCTCGATGTGTTAAAGCTCGGCTTTAGCTCTCATCACTCTTCTCCCGCCTTTGTAACGTCTTCTCCCTTTGTGGATGAATATTGTGCCCCGGGAACGATGGTGGTGCCAATTCCGAGCCTCTGTGCTTGACGTTTTAAGGTCCAGAACCTGCCTTTGGGGGTTCTGAAAACCCAGAGACTGGTCCTGAGTCGGAGACCCTTGGCACTTCCTTTAGTCTTAATAATAATGCTGCTAACGATAACAACAAACATTTAAACTGTCCTTCCCATGTGCCAATACTTTAAAAATGTATGAACTTAGTGGACTTCACAACACTATCAGGAAGCAGGTATTCGTATTATCCTCATTTTACAAGTGAGGAACTTTTGTGACCCAGTGAAGTCAAATAGTTCTAAAGAATGAACCCATTTTTCTCCCCTAGTCTGGTTCTTTCCTTAATTCTTGTTTTCTGCCTTACTGCCCTTCTGACTTGCGTGGTTTCTTTGGAAGGAGTGCAATGTAGTGAAAATAGCTTGAGCTTTGGAGCAATACTGGTAAATGTTTGAATTCTAGTTGTGTCACTTTATAGGCCGTGGGGCCTTGGGCAAAATATTTAATCTCCTTGGGTCTCAGTTTCCTTATCTTTAAAACAGGAGTAATACTGAATAATGCCGCTTACATTAAATGGTTGTTGAGACTAGAGATGTTGTATAAAGTGTCTCTGGCTTTTTAAATAATGGCTGTTAACATAATGACAGCCATTATTTTTGGGGGCTCATCCTTAGTTCATTGGTACAACAAACATTTGTTGAATATTTCCTATGCCAGTTAACTGCAGGGTGTTGAGGATACCTCCATGAATAAGACAGACATAGTCCGTATTCTAGTGGAATGTACAGTTTAATGGGGGTGCAGGATTTAAACAACTAATTACACAACTAATTGATTTATTTCCTTTGTGATAGTTGCAAGGAAAGTTTTCTGAGAGGTGTAACAGAGGATCTTAGTCTTGGAGAGAAAAGCAGGCAAGAAAGATATGCCCAAAACAGTTGTATTTATGCTAGGACTTAAAGATTGAGGAGAGGTTCCTGGTAAAGAATGAGAAGAGTAGATCAGGCAGACAGAACTGCATGTGTGAAAATTGATGAGGTAAGAATTTTGGCTCATTCCAGATGACCAGTGATATAGTGAACTGCGGGGGCAATGGTGCGAGTAAGCAAAGACTGGACCATGCAGGATCTTGTAGGATTTTGAACTTTATCCTAAAATCATTGGATAAATGTTTTTATGCCGTTATCTAAGAATGATTTTTCCTCCTTGATCTTTTTATTTCTCACATTTAGAATGCGAATTGTGGATGATGATGTGAGCTGGGCAGCTATCTCCACCACTAAACCAGAAAAGGAGGAAGAGGAAGATGATGGAGATATGCCTGTGGTGTGTATCTTTTTGGCTGTCAGGGCTTTCAAATGATGTCAACCTCTCAGTCTGTATTCTCAGTGTAGCATGGATTTGTATGGGGGAAATTTGAGACCAGAGAAAAGGTGACATTTTCCAAAGAACTGTTTAAGATCGCCTTCTTTGATGATGCCTATACACTGACTTCTCTGTTTTGGAGGGTCCATCAGCCTAGAAACAAGAATTAATCACAGAGAGAAGCAGGACGTCCTCGACATCAGTGATAGAACCATGATTAGAAATCGCCATGATTCAGTTTGTTGGACTGTAGTTTAAAAACTATCTTTGAGTTCGATTATGGGAACTTTTTATTTGTCCCTTTTATTCACTGATTCAACTAAGCTTTAAAATTGTATACTCTTGCCGAAGTGCTAGAGGTAGGTAGATTAATAGAACGTAGTGTATGTAGTTTAGAAGTCACAGATGGGAGATTGAAGTTTAACTAATTTTATTAATATGGTAAATGTTGGAGATATTTCACATATGCATTAAAATGAGTACAGGAAAACATTTAAAAGATGGTTTGTTAATAATTAGAAGGGAAATAGTGATCATAAGGAGTAAATTTAGTTTTAGAGCAAATCACTAAAACCCATTCAAATATTTGCAACATCTATTGTTCTTTTTTATCAAAGCAATATATATTTATTATAGAATATTTGGAAATTATAAGAAAGTTAAAGTTTTCAAAGAAATATAGTAGTCATTTATACTATGACCATCTGGAGATAACAACTGGTAGCATTTCAGTACATATCTTTTTAGGTTTTTCTCTTCATAGACTACATATTTGTATTTTATTTATATTCTTGAACATAATTAGGATCATACCATAGGTATGGTTTTGGAGTCTGCCCTTTCACTTAATAATTTGTCCTGAATACTTACTAAGACCTTAACATTTTCTTTGAGAATATGATTTTTATGATTGGATAGTAGTCAAAGTATATGTTAATTAAACCTGTGCTGTAACTGGACATATAAGTTGCTTCCAGTTTTAAAGTATCATAATTCTTTGATAAACATCTTGTACATAAATTATTGTAGGAATTTTTTTATTTCTTTATTCTCATGAGATGAAATTGATGAGTCAGAGGATATGGTTCTTTGAGCTATCTTCCCATATTGCTTTCCAAAAGGTTATACCAATTTACATTCCCAGTAGAGATATATGAAAATGCCAGTTTCCCCCCTTCTTCATGAGTACTTGGGTATTATTAACAACAAGAAAAGCACAGCAAAACCATGCCAGTTTGGCAGGTGGACAGTTAGTTTCTTTGAACAATAGTGAAATGAATTTCTCCTGTGTTCATTGGACATTTGTATTTTGTGAATTTCCTTTTTCTTCTTTGCCCTGTTTTCAGAAAATCAAAGTTTAAATCCTTTTTTCATTGATTTATTTGGTATTTATATAATAAGAACATGACATCTGTTTGTATGTTGTGTTTTTTTTTCTGTTTTGTCATTTGCCTTTTCATTTTGTTTATAATAGTTTCTGACATTTAAACGTTTCATTTTTTATATAATCATCTGTTAATATTGTCCTTTGCTTTTATGGTTGCCTAACACTTGTAAAAGGGAGGTTTTAGCCCCACTGCTGTCTATGCTGAGCAAAACATATCTTGATTATTGAATTCATTTGTGTTTCTGGAAGACCCATCACCCACTACCACCAATAATAATGGCAAAATAGTTATAACAATCACAATATCAGTGGCAGCACAGGAATAACTAACAGGTACAAGTTATCAAGCATTTACCATGTCCCAAGCACTGTGATAAGCTTACATGAATGATTTCATTGAATCCTCATAGCAATCCTTTGAATCCTGTTTTTACAAATGAGGAAATCAAGGCTCCGAGAAAGTAATTTGTCAAAGGTTACAAGACACTAAGTGTCAGAGATGGGGATATAGATCTTTATTCATCTTGCTTGAAGCAAGCCTGTGCATTTAATGCTCAGTGAGTGACTTCAAATCTAGGTTACATGAAGAAGAGTAGTAGGATTTTGAGGGACAAGAAGTAGAGGGGAATTATGACCTGACCTGGAATTCTAGTTCTCCCACTTGCTAGTTTGTGACAGTGAAAAAGTTACTTAGCTTCTCTGAGTTACAGTTTTCTCTTCAGTAATATGGAGCTTTTCCTTGTAATAAAAATACATGTAAATTAAACCTGTGCTGTAACTGGGCATATAAGCTGTTTCCAGTTTTAAAGTATCATAATTCTTTGATAAACATCTTGTACATAAATTATCATAGGAATTTGTTTATTTCTTTATTCTCAGATGATGTTGATGAGTCAGAGGATATGGTTCTTTGTGAGCAAATCACAAAACACGGTGCCTTGCATGTAGTTACTACTCTGTAACTAGCAGTTGTTGTACTGGCTATCTCTGAAAGGCTGTCATGTAGAAAGGAGATCAGTTGCATCAGAGGTTAGAACTAGGATCAATAGAAAGAAGTTACAGGGAGGTAGATAGTGATCCAATAAAATTAAGAACTTTCTAGCACTGTCCAAAAATGTAGTGAATTGCCTTGTATGATAATGAGTTTCCTGTCCATGAGTCTGTTCAGAGAGGGATTGGATAAGTGATCATTTATCAGAATACTATGGAGAAGATTCCAGATTTGTTTGGGAGTTTGGATGATGTGAAATGTGGCTTTATCCCATAAAAATTCTTTGATTGTATGTACATCTTAATGGTTTCTTTTGGTTGGATTTAAGGAAACATATCATTGCAACCACCTGTAGCAAGAAAGTGTTCATGAGGAGCCTAAAGTCCTTGAGAGACTTGACAGGGAACCTGCCTCTGCTTTCACTCATAATGTAAAAGACCAGGAAAATGTCAAAGGAATTTAGCTTTTAACATATAAGTGGTAGTTATGTACTTAGCAGGTTAATAAAAAAGTTTGTTATGAAAGAAAATAACCTGGAGGGAAATTAATTAGTCAGAGAAAGATCTATACTTAAATGAGTCCAGTGACAATCACATGTTTATGCTACTATTATAAGTGAGGACCACTACATGTTTCTTCATGATCGCTTTGGATATATGTACACCATGTATATTCGGGGTGGGAATGGTCATAGCTTCAGATTCTTGAGACATCAGTTCTCCTTGGCTGGGTCCTGTGGATATCCTAAATGTAGTGTCCTCACTTCTGCAGGTGGCTGAGTTTGTGGATGAACGGCCAGAAGAGATAAAGCAGATGGAGGCTTTTCGTTCCAGTGCCAAATGGAAGCTTCTGGGAGGTAAGTTCAACAATTGGATAAATCCAAATTTCTCAGTTATGGGGAGATCTCTTTTTCTTTTCTACACTTTCTCTTAGAGGAATGTACAGTTTCTTTTGGCATTATTAGTCCTGAAAAATACTGTGGGAGAAAGAATTCGGGACTTCTTTAGAGGTAATGAGATGTGAGAACTGAGACATTGGGTGTTTTGTTTGGTAAAGCTGACAAAATGCAGTGTATCAGAAATGGACAGGCTTTTACAATGGTGATTTCTTAACTTACAAATTTACAGTTCTAAGGCTGTGAAAATGTCCCAATTGAGGTATCAAAGAAGAATGATACCTTCTCTGAAGATGGGTTACTGGCAAGCTTGGGCTCCTCTGTCAGATAGCAAGGCACATAGTGATGTCTGCTGGTCCTTTTCTCCTGGGTTTCATTGCTTCCAGCTTCTGGCTTCAGTGGCTTCCTCTTAGCTTTTCTGGGGTGTTCTGTGTGTCCATTATCCTCTTATAAAGGACACTAGTAAGAGGATTGAGACCCATTTTGAATAAGGTGGGTCACATGTCAGTTGAAGTAACCTAATCCAAAGGTCCTGCCTACAATAGGTACGCTTACAGGAATGGATAAAAAGAACATGATCTTCCAAACTGCCACACCAGGTATCCCTGTTTCCTTTATATTTCAGTGTTAGGGTTACTGAGGTCAGGAAGGGACTCATTTGGAAGTTGGCTTAAAATAGGAGTACATTTGGAATCTAAGCAGGACTTTGGGAGGGTTTGTGAGAATCAAAAGAATGGGTTTGCAGACTTTACAACCTTTGTCCTCTCGTGCAATAAGGGACTTGTGTATGGTTCAAGGACCAGCATTTTCTGTCATTTTTATTTGTGTTAGTAAATCTTTGTGTAATTTTTCTTTTAATGTATTTTTAGTGTTCCTTTCCCCACTTGCCCACTCTATACCCTCTCTAGACTAGTAATTTAACACACACATACCCTTTTTCTTTTTTGTGTGTTCTTGAGACCTGGATAAAAGGCATTTGTTTGCCATGTCTGTTTCTTCTAGTAGGTTGTAATTTTGAGGGCAGAGACCTAGTCTTATTTGCCTTGGTACTCCCACTGCCCAGCGCAGGGCAATGCCTTTAATAAGTATTTATTGGATTGTTGAATTGCTAGTAGGCATTTGATCCTTGCAGCCTTCTGCTTTTTGGTAAATCATCACTTGAGGCCTAGCAGTTATTCCCACTTTTCCAAGAACTTGGTAGGTAGGCTTACCTACGAAGAGACACAGACTAAGAATTTAGTTCCAGTGAGTCAGGGCCTGGTGTTAGCAGTCATTCGGGTTCTTTGTGGCCAGTGGAAGTTTGCTGGATTTGTATCCCCTGTATTCATTCCTTTATTAATAAGGCTCTTGCTTCTTGATAGTTAATTAACTCCAGTTTGTCCTTGATGCTTGTTCCTTTTTTACACAGGGAGAGTGAAAGAACTGGATCCTAAACAGGATTTGTCTTTCTATATTATACTCTGTGTCATTAGTTAATTATCATGCAATTCTGATTAGAAAAAATGTCTAACAAAAAGAAAAGGAATTTTGGACATGGAAACAGAAACCATGGGACGAGAAAGAGACAGATTGCCATTTGAGGGAGGCAGAAACTGATCCCCAAAAAGCCACCG
>PVKY010014536.1:0-10543 GCA_004027775.1 Bradypus variegatus | reverse complement strand
GCCACAGGACTTGCCCTTGGGAAGACTGTTGCTGCAAAGGAGAAGGTAGGCCTCCCTATAATTGTGCCTAAGAGCCTCCTCCCGAATGCCTCTTTGTTGCTCAGATGTGGCCCTCTCTCTCTAGCTAAGCCAACTTGGCAGGTGAAATCACTGCCCTCCCTGCTACATGGGATCTGACACCTAGGGGTGTAAATCTCCCTGGCAACGTGGAATATGACTCCCGGGGAAGAATCTAGACCTGGAATCGTGGGATGGAGAACATCTTCTTGACCTAAAAGGGGATGTGAAAGGAAATGAAATAAGCTTCAGTGGCAGAGAGATTTCCAAAAAAAGCCGAGAGGTCACTCTGGTGGGTGCTCTTATACACAATATAGACAACCCTTTTTAGGTTCTACTGAATTGGAATAGCTAGCAGTAAATATCTGAAACTATCACACTACAACCCAGAACCCATGAATCTTGAAGACAACTGTATAAAAATGTAGCTTATGAGCAGTGACAAAGTGATTGGGAAAGCCATAAGGACCACACACCCCTTCGTCGAGTTTATGGATGGATGAGTAGAAAAATGGGGGAAGAAAAAAAAAAGGCACCCAGTGTTCTTTTTTACTTTAATTGTTCTTTTTCACTTTAATTTTTATTCTTATTATTTTTGTGTGTATGGTAATGAAAAAGTCAAAAATTAATTTTGGTGATGAATATACAACTATATAATGGTATTGTAAAAAATTGAATGTACATTTTGTTTTATATGACTGCATGGTATGTGACTATATCTCAAAGGAGGCTCTTAGGTACAATTTTATCTCAATAAAAATGAATTTTAAAAAATGCAAGAGGAAAGGGATAAGTTAAGAACTGAACTCCCAGGGCACAAAGTAACCAGAAATTTGACAATTAGGAAAATCCTGAGAGTCCAGAAATCGAGTCCCCAGAGAACAGTGCTCCTTGTGAGGGTTTAACTGAACAAAGAACCAGCAGCAATATCCGTGCAAGTAGGGATTGGAGGTAGTTATCCAGAAAGGATCTGTGGAAAATCCTACTGTCTGATGGTGTATAACCCTATGAACTACATGTAAAACTGATAAGTTTTTCTGCAAGATTTGTATGCATGGAACCACTGCCAACCTGGACTAAAAGGGACAAAGAAGGGCCAAAATGAAAGTAGAATGGCTTTAAGGGCAGAATCAAGGAAGCTGAGGTCGGGACCGAAGACATCAACTTGGGCCAAGAAAGCGGACTCACCTATGTGCTTGCAAAGGGTGGGCCTTCCACCCCATTGTTCAGAAAGAGTGCTGCCACCCCAGTGCTCTGACAGGCTGGGGCCTTCACCCCAGTGTTCAGAGAGAGTGTGACCACCGTGCAAGCACTTGGAAGGAGTGGGGCTGTCACTTCATCAGGACTGGTGGACAGAACATCAATCTATAGCTGCCTCTCAGACTGAAATCCAATGGAGTTTGCCCTGCTGGGTTTTGAAATTGTTTGGGACCCCTGTTTTTCTTCCAACTTCTCCCCTCTGGAGTGGAAATATTTATCCTAGTCCTGTCCCTCCATTATATATTGGAAGCAGATAACTTGTTCCCTAGGTTTCCCAGACAGAGGGGAATTGTGCCACAGAACAGACCACCAATTTTGATGAGACTTTGTACTAAGCATTGTTTGTGAAATGACTTAAGGCTTTTGGGATATTGTGATGGATGAACACATTTTGCATATAGATAAAACACATCTTTTTGGGGTCCAGAGGGTAGATTGTGGTGGCTTGAAGCTGTATGTACCCAGAAAACATGTTCTTAAATCTAATCCATTCCTGTGGGTGTGAAACCATTATAAGTAGAACTTTTGATGAGATTACTTTAGTTAAGGCATGGACCACTTCAGTCAGGATGGGTCTTAATCCTATTACCAGAGTGCTTTATAAATGGAATGAAATTCAGACAAGGGGAGACAAAGCCATGGAAGCAAGAAACTGAAATTCAATGGAAGCCAGAAAAAAACAGAGAGGCCAGGAGAGGCCACCACGTGCATTGCCACATGTCAGAGTAGACAAGGATGAAGGAGCACAGCAGCCAGCAGCCCAGGAAACGTCCTTGGGAAGGGAGCATCATCTGATGATGCCTTGATTTGGACTTTATTTTAGCCTCAAAATTGTGAGTGAAAAGACCCATTTCATGGTACTTGCTTCAGCAGAATAGGAAATAAAAACAGATAATATTATGGAAAACAGCACCAAACAAGTAGAAAATGTGCATTCTTTTTAAGCACATATGGATCATTTATGAAAACTGTCCACATGGTAGGACATAAAGGAAACAAATTTCAAATAATTAGAACCTTACAATTATTAACAAAAAGATAACTTACACTCTAAAAATTCTATTCATTCAAAACTAAAAACATATCTATAAATAACTCAAAAGTCAAACAAAAACTTATGAAAATATTTAAAACCAGATATTTAGCTGGCACACACAAATATGGCCAAACTGGCTGGTAAAATATTGAAACATTTCTGAACATGATAGAAAATACCATAATAAGTATGAAAGAAAATAAAATTAATAATGTAAACGTGAATGTAAACTGATTGATTTAAGCTAATTGTATGATATTACCATGACCCATTTTAGTTTGCTAATGTTGCCGAATACCAGAAATGGACTGGCTTTTAACAAAGGGAATTTATTATTTTACAAACTTACAGTTCCAAGGCCATGCAAATATCAAAATCAAGGCATCATCAAGATGATTCAGCAACCCCAGAGCCCTCTGTAATATGGCAAGGCATGTGGCAGCATCTGCTGGTCCTTCTCTCCTGGTTTCACTGCTTTCAGCTCCTGGATGCTACATCTGTGGCTTTCTTTGTGTGCTTTTGTGTGTATCCTTCTCTTTCAGCCTCTGTGGCTTTTTTCCTATTTCATGCTCTTATAAAGGGCTCCAGTGAGAGGATTAAGACCCATCTGGGGCATGCCTCAACTGAAATAACCTCATCAAAACATCCCACCCACAATAGGTCTACACCTATAGGAATGGATTAGCTTTAACAACATGATCTTTTCCAGAGTCCATAAAACCTCTAAACCATCACAACCACTATTAAATGGGTCTTCTGTTGTAGTAGCATCTGAGAAATATTAATAGCACTATTCTCCAATTCACCTTGACACATTGTAGCCTTTGCCGTTCCGCTGAACATTCTTTGCAAAGCATACAGGGCCTTAGGAGGATCATTAGTTTTTCATTTTGCTAGAATTATACAGTTGCAGCATGCTACTCATAAATGTTCTGTTTTTACTTTGGACATATTGTTGGCCCACTGCAATTCTTGTCTGAGTAGTAAGTGTTCAGCATTTTGGTATTTTCACATTTCAAGAATTTATAACATATGAAAATTAGATATCCAGAATAAAGAGACATATTTGATTTAAAGTGCCTATTACATATTATTAATATGATTCTTCTAAATCTGCAGTAAAATAAAATAGACATGATATTATGATATTAATAATGAATTACAGCACGGAAAATATTCTGATAATGTTATAAAATATTGGCAACATGGAATGTCTATTTTACACTGTGCAAATTATCAGTACCCCCCAAAAAATGTTTTTGTAAATCAGCGGTGAAAAAGATTTGATTGCTTTAGCAAAAACTGAGTAATTTATTACTGCTAGGTTGACATAAACGCTGGATGTAAATGGTGCTTCAAAAAAGAAGTATTGATAAAGTTTAAATTACTGAACAATTACTAATAAAACTGACAATCCTCTAACACACTAGGAATGTGTTTATTAAAAAATATGAAGAAAAAATAATTCTGACATTACATAAAAGTTTTCACAGCAGAAAAAGAGGAAAAGTTCTCCAAGTAATTTTTTCTTTTTTTGAATATGCAGAAGTTTTTATTGGTCACTGGTTCCCCAAAGAGCACCCTGCTTCTGCTGCCTCAGTGCCTCAGAACTCTGGTGTCATTGGTTTCAGATACCACTTTGCTGTCCACGATCCTGCGGGTGGTGGCCTTGTGGATGGTTTGCATGGAGTTGCTGCTGCCCAGGGCATTGCTGAGACTGAAGTCCTCTCTGTCTTCTAGCAGGTAGCAATAGGTGGCAATCTCGGTCTCCAACCTGACCTTGATGTTCAGCAGGGCCTCATACTCCTGGGCCTGGTGCTGCCCCTCTGCCCAGGTCTGTGCCAGCTCCAACTCCAGGTGCAGCAGGACCCCGTTGAGCTGCTCCATCTGCAGGGCATAGGGGACTTCCACCTCCCGCAGGCTGTTCTCCAGGCTGGCTTTCAGGTTTCTCATGGAGTCCAGGTTGATTTCCAAGGACTGGACAGTACATCTCAGCTCCATGAGTGTCATCTCAGCAGCAACTATCTCAGCAGACTGAGAGGTGACCACTCTGGTGCTCTCTTCAATCTGCTGAGACCAGTACTTGTCCAGCTCCTCTAGGTTCTTCTGAGCCAGCTTATGCTGGGCTCAGATGTCTGCCATGATCTTGCTGAGGTCCTGAGACTTGGGGGCATCCACCTCCAGGATCAGCCCAGAGCTGGCAATCTGGGCTTGTAGGCCCTTTACTTCCTCCTCATGGCTCTTCCTCATGAAGGGCAGCTCCTCCTTGAGAGCCTTGATCTCCGTCTCCAACTGCAGCTGAGTGACATTGGCGTCATCAGTGACCTTGTGGAGCCCATGGATGTTGCACTCCACAGACTGGCGCATGGTCACCTCCGTCTTGTATTTGACTCTGAAATCATCAGCAGCCAGCTGGACATTGTCAATCTGCAGAACGATGCAGGCAGGCGTTAGCCACAGAAATTTCAAAGATTTCAAATTTCAAAGATCTCAGTTCCTCGATGATCTCGAAGTAGTGGCTCCAGTCCCTGACCTGGGGTCCCTTCTTCTCCAGGTGTTCCCAAATTTTGCCTTACAGTCTCCACTTCTCAGTCTCCAGGCTCCTCACCCTATCCAGATAGGAGGTCAGGCAGTCGTTTAGGGCTTGCATGGTCTCCTTCTCGCCCTGGATGCCCCCCATTCCCGTCAGACCTTGGCCATCCCGCTGGCCAGGCCCCCGGACCCCCAGCCATCCCGGGAGCTAGAGGTGCGGGACACGGAGATCCGGGAGCCCGAGCCCCCGGCACCCGCATAGACACTGGCTGCGCTGCTGGCTGGCCGGAACTGGTGGCTGGATAACTGGACCGAGCCCGGGGATCGGTAGTTGGTGGAGAAGGTGGTGGAGCCGGTGGTGAAACTCATGTTGCCTGGGGAGTAAGGCAAGAGGCCAGGACTCAAGATACTGATGCAGCTCCAACTAATTTTATAAAGCAGTACACCCATACTTCACAGAACATCTCCCAGATTAATGTTTCCCCAGTAAAATGTAGTATTTAAAACCCAAACTTCACACACATATGTATCTATCAAAACATTTCATCTGATGTTTATATAGGAAAACTATATTTAGACCCCAAAACTCAATGCAACATTTTTAACAATAACAAATAAACGCAGGGAATGCCTTGAGATACATTATAAACACAATTAGTAAAATAACAGAATCACATGCCAGCATAATGGAAAGCATACCGAATTACTAATGAAGGGAACGTTCCTCGCCGATGCTAGTGATGATAAAAGAAGCATTAAAGCATCAACCTCATTGTGAAACATTGTCTGCTGCACATTTCCACCGTACCTTTCATGATTACCAATCCACTTTTTTCCCCTGGTATTGTACAATGAGAACCAAAATGTTGATAAAGTGTTAAAGAACATTATGGAGAAGAAAGCAAAGCAAAGAGATGAGCAATGACAATAAAAGGTAATATGTTTCTGCAAACAAAGCAACTATTTACTAACAACTATATTGTTTGGTTATCAGGAAGCAAATTTATGAATATTTTACATTATAACATTATAATTTATAATTACTATAGGCTTGTTTATTGTACTTTAGTTACATTTTAGGAAACTACATTATTAAATGAATGAAAATAGGGTCCCAGTTAATGTTTTTGCAAGGAACATCTGATTTTTAGAAACAAATTGCAAATCTTAAGTAGATGCCTATATAATCTTGGCTTCAAAACTAACAAAGACAGTACAACAAAGAAAAACTACAATTCCACCTTATCCAGAAAGATAAGTGCAATAATTCTAAACAAAATATTTTTTTGAAATGACTAACTTTGGGTTCTTCTAGAGATGCAAGATACGTTCAACATTAGAAAATGTATTAATGAAATTCACCACATTAACAAATTATAAGAAAAGACCATATGTTCATTTCAATAGAGGCAGAGAAATAAGTTCAATAAAAATCAGCATTCATAATAAAAATACCAAACTATGAGAAAACTAAAAATAGAGGCATAAAAATACCACACACATCATACACATATGATGAAACTTTAAGAGCATTCCTTTAGACTCATGAATGAGACACTATTATCACCTGTTCAACATTGTACTAGAGATCCTACCCTGGGCATTAACACACACACACACACAAATAAAAGGTCTAAGAATTGGAAAGGAAGAAATAAAATTGTTATAATTTGCAGATAATATGATTGTTTATGGAGAAAGCTCAAAAGAATCTATGAAAATTTTTTTAAAAATTTAAGAAACATTGAATTATTTAAAATCAATATTCAAAATCAATTGCATTATTATATACTAAGCATAAATGGTTAGAAAGTTTAATTTTTTTAAATAATATTTACAGTAGCAATAGAAATGTATATAAGATCTAGGAATAAACCTAACAGAAGTTGTGCAAGGTCATTATGCAAAAAATTATAAACTTTATTTGAATGATATTGAAAGGGAAATAAACAGTGCCTTACCATTTTTATAGAGATGAAAATTCTCCCCCAATTGATGATGAATTCAATGCAATTTCAACAAAAATCCCAATGGTATTTTCCAACGAACTTTGCAAGATAATTCCAACAAATAATATTAGCCAAAACTCTCCTGAAAAAGATCAAGTGTTTTGGTGGGGATATAGATGAGGGTGCTGGTGGTTTATTTGCCATTCCAAATATCAAGACTTATTTTGAAAATATATTAATTAAGACTGTAATGTCAACACAAGATTGAAAAAGGGACAGAATAAACAGCCCAGAAATAGACTCACTCAAAACAAAAACCTGATATATATGACTACAGTAGCATGGTAGATAAGGTGAGGAAAGCATGGGCTATTTGATAAATGGTCTTGGAACAACCAGTTATCCATATGGAAAAATACAAATTGGATCCCTAACACCCACCATAAATAAAAATCAACTCCATACAGATTAAGTACTCAAAAATAAAATGTGCATAGCTTATCTGTAAAATCTCATTTACAAACCTGATGAGAAAATCGGGGTGGGACAGGAAGCAGTTGAGTAAGAAACAGAGCTCATTTCTCCCTCTCCATCCCTTTTCGAGTGTATTAGTTTTCTATCGATCCCATAACAAATTAACCCGAATTTAGCAATTAAACAGCACCAACTTCTTATCTCATGGTTCTGTAGGTCAGAAGTTTGGCATGGGTCTCACCAGGCCAAAATCCTGTAATAGGATTAAGACCCATCCTAAATGAGGTGGGTCATACCTTAACTGAAGTAGCCTCATCAAAAGGTCCTACTTATGATGAGTTTACACCCACAGAAATGGGTTAAATTTGAGAACTTGTTTTTTGGGGTACATACAGTTCCAAACCACTGCACCAAAGTTTGCACTAACTCTAAATAAGGCCTGTACACCCCTGCCCAGTGTCCCAGCCCCAGCAAGTCCAGCCAGATAAGGGTAGAGGGGAGAGTAGGTAGAAAATATCCCCTATTTTTTCTTCTCATGTCTTTCTGCTTAGCTTTACTTACCTATTGGGCTTTTCTGTACAAGATGTGTGAGGCTGAGGCAAACAGGAAGACAAAGAATATAGAATTAATTTTCAGACACCAATCCTAGTCCGATAATTGGAACAAATGCCTCCCCTCTACCTACCTTTAAACTGTCAAGAGTTTAGGAAAGAAATATAATGAGGAGAAGAGTAACAGGTAAGTTGGGAGCAACAATGTAAAGTCATTGAAAAATAAAAATAATTTTAAAAAGCAGCATACTCAGCCCTTCCTTAACTCAATCCAAAAAGTTTCTATACCTGGTGTGGTGGTAAATGAGAGGAAGAGCCAAGCTCATCTGAGTCAACACAATGTATCATACACAGTTCTGGATGATTCCACAAACCTTTCTTACTTAATTCTTCACACCAACCTAAGCAGGACTTACGTATGGTTATTACCCTGTAAATGAGGAAACTCGGGCTGAGAGAGACAGTCACTTACCTAAGGCAACAAGTGTCTGTGGTAGGTTGAATTATATGTCCCCAAAACTCAAAACCACTTTCTTGGTCTTAGTTTGCATTCCTGTGGGTGTAAGCCCATCATAAATGGGATCACCTGAAGACAGTGTTTTAGTAAGGTTGTGGTCACACTGAATGAGTGTAGAACTTAACCTAATTAATGGAGTCCTTTCTAAACAGAAGGAATTCAGACAGACAGAGAGAGAAAAGCTATGAGGAGGAGCCAGAAGTCAAAGGAACAACAGAAGAGAAAGAAGAGGACATCACCATGTGACAGGAAAGCCAAGGAACTCAAGGATTGCCAGTCAGCCAGAACACTACCAACCCCAGGAGGAAGCAAACCTTCTCGCCTCTGAAACCACAAGCCGGTAAATTCCTGTTGTTTAAGTCGACCCATTGTTTGGTTTTGTCATAACAGCATGGGAAACTAAGTGTCAAAGCTAGATGTAAATCTAGTTTGCTGGATCCCCCAGCCCAAGGAAATTTCCTCTCCCTGACTTTCCCTAGCAAGAAGGCAAGATTGAGGCTTGTAATAAACCCAGCACTATCTTCAGTGTCTTTAAATGACACTGTTGATCATATGGCCCTCCTTCCCCAACCTTTCTCATTCTCTCTCCTCACACATTACAGTGATTTCCCAGTGCAAGCCTAGAGTTATTTACCCCCTTGTGATCATTACAAATTTGCTTATTTTGTATAGTCATTATCCCTAAATCAATGACATTATCATTCAGGCTGGAACTTGTGTGATGACCACAAAACCCTAGGCTACAGCCTGAGTTTTCTTTTCTTTTTCTTTTCTTTCTTTCTTCTCATGGTTTTGTTTTGGGGGTTTGTTTGTTTTGGGGGGGTTGTTTTGTTTTGTTTTTTGGGTTTTTTTGTTTTTTGTTTTTTTGCAGTAAGTTTCAAAGAAAGGTGCTGGGACTGTGGTATCTGGAGGGGTCTCTATAAGGACTTGTAAGAGCTAGGATACCCCACAGTTAACATACAGCCAGCCTTACTACAATCCCTATCCCTACAAGGGGTTATGGATACCAAGAACAGAGAAAAGCAAAAAGCCAATTAACAACTTCGCTGCTTTATTTCCGTAACAATAATTAATCAATTCTAAAATTTCAGCGTAAAATCCCAACTCTTTACCCCAGGTAAAAGGCCCTATATGAACGGCTTCTGTCTTTTCCACTGCACTCCTTCCCTTTCAGCCACACTGCCAAGGCCTTCTGTCCCAGGCCTTGCATGCCTGAACTTCATACCCTCAAAGGTCACCTCCACAGAGTGCTTCTCCTACCACCCAGTACCTAGAACTTTCTATCACTGCCCTAGCCCCATGTGGTTTCTAAGCACCAGAAATGTGGCTAGTCCAAACTGAGATATGATGTAAGTGTAAAATATCGAGTTTTGAAGACTTAGTGGTAACAAAAGAATGCAAAATTTCTAAGTTCCTTCAGATTGATGTCAAAATAATATTTAGCATATATGGAGTTAAATTATTAAAATTAAATTAACCTGTTTCTTTTCATTTTTTTAATGTGGCAACTCGAAAACGTGGTTATATTTGCGGTTTGCATTACTTTTCTATTGCATAGCACTGCTTTATCACATTACCCTCATTTGTTTCCTTCTTAGCACTTATCATTGTCTCAAATTATGGTTTTCATGTTTACCTGTGAAGTGTTTTTCTCTCTCAACTAGAACGTAAGATAGGAACCTTGCATGTCTCCGTCACATCTGATTCTAGGGATCTAGAACAGGGCCTGAAGCGTAGTAACTGCTCAGTAGGTATTTTTTGAATGAATGACCCAACTCGTCCTCAGCCGGAGTCGATGAGTTCTGTCATCCTCCAAACCGCGGTTTCTGAAGCCTTGTGGATCATGCCTGCTGCTCAGCACTGACCACAAGCTCTTGGGGGGTAAGGGTTTATGGACATCCAAGCTCAACTTACAAAAAAAATCCTTATCCGCCCAAAGAAACCAACTGCAAAGGAGATTCACGTTCAGGCTGCAAACCCTGGCTCCTCAGTCCTTTTCCGGCCCCTCAGTGGTCACTTCTTCCTCCCGCCACATGGCGGCGTCTTACGGGGGAGCGATGGGACCAATGGTACAGTCCGTTCTCCCCGTGCCCCTCGGACAGTGGATCCTTCCAGTTGTAGAAAAGCATTGTGGGAAGACGTCACTGCCTTTCCTGCCTCCGCGCGC
>PVKY010014535.1:0-10555 GCA_004027775.1 Bradypus variegatus | reverse complement strand
GGCCTCCAGTCAACTCCCCCCAAACCCGCATTCACCCCCAGGCAGCGCTCCCCAAACCTGCCCTCACCTGCAGGCAGCTCTGCTGATCACTGCTGTCTGCAAAGAAACAAGCTGCTATTTCTCCCACTTTCAAATAAAACTTCTCTTGGCCTTGCTTCTCCCCTGCTGCTGTATTTCCCTTTCCAGCAAAACTCCTCAGAACTATCTATATTCACTGCCCCAATTCCTCTGTTGTCCTTCTTTCTTACATATACCCACTTTTGCTCCCCACCCCCACCCCGCCACCCGCCCAAATCTGCTCAAGGCATCAGGGACCTCCACGAGCCCTGATGGCTGCTCCCGAGTTCCCCACACAGGCAGTCCACGGCCCCCAGCGCAGCTGAGCACTGGGCCTTAGGTCCCTGGTTTTCCGCCTGACTCCCTGGGCAGACCTGCTCGGACTCCAGCCTGCTCGTCTGTCATCCTGGCCTTCAAGGCTACAGCCTCGACCTGGCCTCTCCTCTCCGCCAACACCCCCGTCCCCGATGGTCTCTCAGCCTTCGACAGTTAACTCACAAATGCAAGTCTGTACATCTGCCTCCCCAGCTCCAGCTCATTGCTCCAACTGTGTCTGGGACAGCTGCACTGGAACGTCTGCAATCTCAAAGTGACACAGCAGGGACGCCCCTGACCACCTTCCCCCAAAGCTGCTCTTTCACAGTCCTCGCCCCTCCCCTGTGCAGACAGTACCATCTCCCAGCAGTTCAGGCCCAGGCCTGCACCCTCCGTGCCTCTTCTCTCCCATACCACGGCCACTCCACTCTGCCAGGAGACCACAGGGGCTCCACGTTCAAAACACGTCCCAATCCAAGCAGACACCACCTCCTCCACTGCACCTGGTTCTGGTCACCGGCACCCCTCACCTGGGGGCAGGGAAGAGCCCCTTCACAGTCCTTCTCTCCTTCCTCCCCAAACCCCCAGAGTCTGTTTCCTGCCCAGATGCCAGGATGATTCTATAAGAACCTAATCTCAGTTCAGATCCTCTTCTGCTCAAAATGCATCAGAGTCCCTGAGGAACTGGAGGAAAATGTGGAAATGTTAAAATTCCCTTCGGGGTTATTGCTGATATTTTCACAAACACTGAGGACTACCAATTGAGCCCTCAGTCTTGGGGCTTGCCCTTATGAAGCTCGTTACTGCAAAGGAGAGGCTAAACCTGCTTATAATTGTGCCTAAAATCACCCCCAGAGAACCTCTTTTGTTGCTCAGATGTGGCCTCTCCTCTCTCTCTAAGCCTACTCGGCAGGTGAACTCACTGCCCTCCCCCACTACGTGGGACCTGAGTCCCAGGGGTGTAAATCTCCCTGGCAACATGGGACATAACTCCCAGGGATGAGCCTGGACCCAGCACTGTGGGACTGAGAAAATCTTCTTGACGAAAAGGGGAAGAAAAATGAAACAAAATAAAGTTTCAGTGGCTGAGAGATCTCAAATGGAGTCGAGAGGTCATTCTGGAGGTTAATCTTAGGTGTTATATAGATATCCTTTTGTACAATTGGAATAGCTAGAAGGAAAATACCTGAAGCTGTCCAACTGCAACCCAGTCGCCTTGATTCTTGAAGATGATTGTATAACTATGTAGCTTACACGGTGTGACCGTGTGATTGTGAAAACCTTGTGGCTCATACTCCCTTTATCCAGCATATGGACAGACGAGTAGAAAAATGGAGACAAAAATTAAATGAAAAATAGGGTGGGATGGGGGGTATGGTGTTTTGGGCATTCTTTAATTTTTATTCTTATTTTTACTCTTTTGGAGTAATGAAAATGTTCAAAATTGATTGTGATGATGAATGCACAACTATATGATGGCAATATAAACGACTGTACACTGTGGATGATTGTATGTTATGTGAATATATCTCAGTAAAACTGAATTTTAAAAAAATGCAATGGAGGGAATGCTTACAATGGCCATGAAGCCACAGCGGCCTGGCCCTCACCTCTCAGAGCCCACCCCTCTGCTGCCCGCTGCCCCCTCTGCTCCAGCCCCACTCTTGGGCTGGCTGCCCCCCCCCCAAATGCTCTGCCTCGTTGTGGCTCACCCCTCGCCACTCAGAAGGCACCTCAAAGAGGCCCACCTGGTGACCCCTCTGAACATGACTACCCCCAAACACACTCCCACACTCCTGGACACTACCATGTCTGTAGTTTGTTGAACTTCTGGTCTACCTGCATATTAATTCTACTGCAGACCACCTGTCTCTGAGAACAGAATCTGCTGGTTCTGTTCATGGATGAATCTGTATCTGGCCCCAGAACCAGCACCTGGCCCAGAGCATGTGTTGGAGTATGTTTGCTGAAGGGTCTGTTGAATCGCAGATAACAATCCAGTCCTTTCAGCATCATTTAGAATTACTCCTCAAATCAGCTCTAATCTGAAATGTCTCATTACCTTCATTCTGTTTCTAACCAGCCACGGATTACCATGTGGCCAATCAGAGTTAACATTCTGGGTAGATGGAAAATAACAATCACAATTTACTCCAGATTATGTTATTCAAGGAACAAAACTTTTTTCCATTCATTACAAATTTATGGTGTTAAATTTAGAAAATGAACAGAGGAGAAGCAGGCCAGCACCCGAGAGACCATTAACCATCGCAGGTATGGCTTGCCTCTGTCAGAGGGGGCCCCTGGACGAGCCCACGGGGGGAGGGTTAATGGGACTGAGGGTACAGTTCAGGAGTAGGAGCCCCAAAGGAAACTGTCAAGCAAAGGGAGCAACCAGAAGTCAGGATCAGGGTCCCAAGTCCGGGTGGAA
Organism: Bradypus variegatus; assembly: GCA_004027775.1. Classification (NCBI taxonomy): domain Eukaryota; kingdom Metazoa; phylum Chordata; class Mammalia; order Pilosa; family Bradypodidae; genus Bradypus; species Bradypus variegatus. The sequence goes on along the minus strand of PVKY010014535.1, from coordinate 7,752 downwards.
AAAGGGAGGATAGAGAGCTGGGTTGAGGTTGGTAACCAACAGGCACTGAGATCAGGCACATGGGTGGGCACCGGTGGGCAGAGCAACGCAAGCAGAGGCAGGGGTCACGGTGAGCCATCATCTGGCAGGGTGGGGCGGGCAGGCAGCTCATCAGCAAGGGTGGACGTGAGTACCTGGGAGCGTCTCCTTCTCCCGGCCCGTGGAAGCCTGTCATGCCAGCCCACCTGCTTCCCCCGAGGGTGAGAACACTGTCCATCTAACAAAAAGCAAGGGAAAATAGTCAGATGACCCCGGGAACTCAACGAGGCAAACGTCAAGGCACACAGACAACGTCCTGCTTGGCCCTCAGTTCCTTACCTTTCTCGCATTCGGGGGTCACAGAACCACCCGCCTACTTGAATGTGGTACTACATTCCGTGAGCAGGGGTCGGAGCGCCACCATGGGTCACTGTTCACAGGGAACCGAGCACCCCTGACTGTGCTCCCCGGCACACCACTAAAGCTCCGCCACCCTCGGGCCCCTGCCTCTGCTCTGGTGCACCCGACAGCTCCACCTGCGCGGCACCTCCAAGCACGGTCCTTGAAGTGCAGCATCTGACTCACAAGAACTGCCAGAGCAGTGCACATCCTCAGGTGGAGCAGAAACGCATTCGCAAGACTCTGGCGACAGGTCTGTGAGGGTTCCGAGGTGCCTGTGTCCTGTGGGCCCCAACCAAGTGTCCTGTTTACTTCAACAGAGCAAAGCAGCCAAGGGAAAAGACCCTGCCCCGGGGCAGCTCTCAGCGCTGGGAGGTCTTCCCCACTGCTCCCTACACAGGCAGTCACTCGCATGCACAGGGGATGACCGTACCAGCCAGAGGGAGCTGCCTCAGTTTCCAGAAGCTCCTCTGTGGAATTTAGGTAGCAGGAAAACACTTCCCAAAAACTTAAGAGGAAATCTCAACATTTCACTATCCCAAGTCTATCCTAATCTCACCAAGTGAATTATTTTCCAGAAATAGGCACTGGATTATGAAAACATAAGTCTTAAATCTTAAAAGGGGGTGAAACTAACCATTTTAAAGCCCTTTACTATTCTCAAGCACTTTCATGTTTATTATCCTACACCTAATACTCACCAGGCCGGGAAGCAGGAATTGTCAGCACCATTTTTACGGAGGAACGTGGCTGGGCAGGGCCACACAGCTCGCAATCTCAGGGCCGAGGCCCCGAGGGACTCTCCCCAAGTCCTAGCAGGCGTCCTTCCCACAGCAGCAGGCTGCCCGCCTCCGCAGACCACCGGGCTCCTGGGAAGAGGCAGGAGGGCCTCCAGTAGCCCCCTCCAAGGGTGGGTGAAGTCAGGACACACTGCTATTTGCAGCGTTTTAATGACTGTTATTCTGTGTTCCTTCTATGTGGGAGCAGTAAGGATGCAGAACAGCGTCTACACAGACTGCAAACTTGTGGGTAAACTGCTTCACTTCAGATTTCTCAATTGTTAAGTATTAACATACCAGCAAGATTGGGATGAAGGTAGCAAGAAATGCAAATTATATTATTAACAATAACTACTTAAACTCTTCTTGTTCCTATGTGGTTTTCATTACTCTTCAAAACCACAGATATTCAAATATAAAGAGTGAAACCTAAGTATATAGTGAAAAATAAGACACTCTGCTACTAATTTCTACCTCAGAATCATGTTAACATTCTCTGGGGGTCCATCCGGAAGTTTTCTATGCAATGGACGTGAAATGCACATGCCTTGTTCTACATATTGCATATTCTTTACGATCAATACCTTTGTATTATTCTTTACAAATCAATACATCTTAGAACTTTTTGAATCAACACATTCCAAAGTACGAGAAGTGAAATACCGTGCATTTTTAATTTCAGAGATGCTAACCAAAATCTTCTCTCAAGAGCTCTCTGAAAATCTTATTCCCACCAAAATTTGAGCACAAGTCTCATACCTGCCCATACCATGCACTCTCAAACATCTGACTAACTGAAAAGTAAAAAATGTTACCTCAACCTTTTAATTTTTTAGAACTATAAATACGTTTAGTAAGACGGAGCTCTTTTTTTTGTATTTACTAGTTACTTGTTCTCCTTGGTGCATGTGCATGTAATGGCCTGCTCATGGCCTTTGTCCATTAAGCAGAATAAACTGATGGCTCACAGGAATGATGAGAGAATTACCATATTTATCCCCCACCCAACACAGGGCATGAATAGGATATGTTGCTATTTGGGGTTCTTTATGGGTTGTTCAGTTTTGCCAATGCTGCTGTAATGCAAAATACCAGAAAAGGATTGGCTTTTATAAAGGGGATTCATTAGGTTACAAATTTACATACCTAAGGCCACAAAAGTGTCCAAACTAAGGCATCACCACAAGTACACCTTCACTAAAGAAAGGCCAATGGCATCCAGAACACCTCTGTCAGCTGGGAAGGCACATGGCTGGTGTCTACTGGTCCTTTGTTCCCAGGTTGCGTTTCAAAATAGCTTTCTCCAAAATGTCTCTAGGCTTCTGTCTCTCTGAGCTTCTCTCAGCTCTCTGCTTGGTTCTCCTGGGGCATTTCTAAGCATCTGGGGATCGTCTCTTAGCTTCTCTGGGGCAAACTGTGGGCTTCATCTCTTAGCTTAGCATCTCCAAACGTCCTTCTATCCGCATCTCCACGCATCTCCAAGCCTCAGCGTCTGCGTCAGCTCTTAGCTCTCTTAAGTACTCCAGTGAACTAATTAAGACCTCCCTGAATGGGCGGGGCCACACCTCCATGGAAATAATTTAATCAAAGGCTTCACCCACAGTTGGGTGAGTCACATCTCCATGGAAACACTCAATCAAAAGTTTCCACCCGACAAGACTGGGTTAAAAGATCATGGCTCCTCTGCAGTCCGTAACAGCTTCAGACCAGCACCCAGGAATTTCTGAATGCTGTTCCTAAACTCCTGCTGCCTGAGTAACTGGCCTGAGGGAGCGTGAGACAGTACCCACGGCCCCTGCCCGCACTGCCCTCCTCCATCACCACCAGACAGTGGCATCTCCGCCTGGCACCGTCTGCAACATTAAGCTCTGTTCCCAGTCCTGCCCTCCTCACTTCCTGTGCAGTGTGCACTTGGGCATCACCACCCGTCTCCCTTTGACCTTTCCCTTATTCCTTTCCTCGTTTTTATGGTCTGGTTCCATCTTCGAGGCGTTTTTTCAACAAGGGCTCAAGAGCACCACTTTCCCCCAGTTCTTGCAGGTTTGAAAATGTATTGCAGAGAAAATTCTTTCTCTAAAGATGTTATATACATTGTTACATCTTTTTCTGGCATGAAAACTGCTGTAGAAAGATCTGGGGCCAGCCTGATCTCTCCCCCTTATAAATGACATAGGCATAAATAGAAAAATGGATGAAAACCAAATAATCACTCCCCAAAAGACAAGATTCAAACAATAAGCACATGAAAGGTGCTCAGCCTCCTCAGGAATCAAAGATATGCAAATTGAAACATAAAGGACACAGCCTACCAGGGGAATGTTTACTGTAATGGTCCCTAGATTGTAAGCTCTTACAGCAGTCACATCTATTCCTGAGTTGTAATTACTATCTCCAAATTCTGAGATGCTGATCCCTTTGTGCATAACCTGATTGGTCTCTGGAACTTTGGGTATCCATGTGACACCTGAAACTCAGAGCTAGAACTCGGCAGATATGAATGTCAGTATTAGTGCATACAGCAACTGTTGAAAAAGCTGAAAAAGAGTCCAGACTTCAACTAGAGATATTAATGAAGCAGATCTGGTTAAGACTAGGGCAAATCAGGCCAAAGGATAAAGGTCAAAACTGACTGTATTTTAAAAGTTCAACTTCCATGTGAGACCAAGGGAAGAGATGTTTATTTGGTGCAGGATCTATATATTCTAAACAATATAACTTCTACAGTCAGTTTGTTCAAACACCATAATTACATGGAACTTTGATTAGGAAGTAAGATCTGGTAGGCTTGTATAGGTTAGTGTGAAACAGTGAAACAACCCAAAGTAATTTGGACAGAGAATAAAAATATATATGCAGGGTTCCCCTGAGGAGCTGGGGGATCGTTGCTGATGTTCTCACAAACATTGAGGACTGGTGGTTTGGTATGCCTAGGCTTCTATCTCGGGACTTGCTCTTATGAAGCTCGTTACCACAAAGGAGAGGCTAAACCTGCTTATAATCGTGCCTAAGAGTCTCCCCGAGTGCCTCTTCGTTGCTCAGATGTTCCTCTCTCTTTAACTAAGCCACCTGAGCAGGTGAACCCACTGCCCTCCCCCGTACATGGGACCTGACTCTCAGGGGAGTGTATCTCCCTGGCAACGTGGGATATGACTCCCAGGGATGAATCTGGACCCGGCATCCTGGGATTGACAACATCTTCTTGACCAATAGGGGGATGCGAAAGGAAACGCAATCAAGTTTCAGTGGCTGAGAGATTTCAAATGGACTCAAGAGGTCACTCTGGTGGACATTCTTACGCACTATATAGATAACCCTTCATGGTTTTAATGTATTGGAATAGCTAGAAGTAAATAACTGAAACAACCAAACTCCAACCCAGTAGCCTTGACTCTTGAAGACGAATGTATAGCAATGTAGCTTACAAGGGGTGACAGTGTGATTGGGAAAACCTTGTGGATCACACTCCCTTTATCCAGTGTATGGATGGATGAGTAGAAAAATGGGGACAAACACTAAATGAAAAACAGGGTGGGATGGGGGGATGATTTGGGTGTTCTTTTTTACTTTTATTTTTTATTCTTATCTTTCTGGTGTAAGGAAAATGTTCAAAAATAGATTGTATTGATGAATGTACAACTATATGATGGCATTGTGAACAGCTGATTGTACATCATGGATGACTGTATGGTATGTGAATATATCTCAATAAAATTTAACTTAATTAAAAAGAAAACACAAAGTAGCTATAAACGCACACCTTCCAGATACCTAAAAGTTAAGAGTCTACCATCATCTCACCAAGTGTCAGCAAGAACCAAGAGCAATGGGAACTCTTAAAAATTTCCAGCCACTTAACGTGATTAATTTGTTCTGAAAATCCTTCTGCTATGATGGGAAAAAAGTTATCCACTAATTTTACTGGAAAAAGTATGATGCATTCAATCCCAAACAAAGATAACCAAAAAAGGATTTCTGTTTTATTGTGCTTCGCCTAGTGTGCCTTTCTTTTTCTTTTTTACAAATTGAAGGTTTCTGGCAACCCTGTGAGGAACAAGCCTGTGGGCGCCATTCTTCCAGCAGCAGGTGTGCACCGCGTCTCTCACGTCTTCACCAGGGATGTCGCTGATTTTCCGACATGATGCACACCGACTGCACTAGAGGACGGCATGACATAACCCCTGTGTGATACTCTGTTGTGGCACCCGTTCTGTGCGGAGGTCTGGACCGAGCCCTAGATGTCTCCGAGGTGGGTCTGTGATAACTGAAAAGCAAACGGGCCCAGTCCGTAGTAGCCAAACCGTGGTAGGTGAGGGCTGGCGGCAAGGCCCACAGAGGAGGGGACTTCAGGTGGCACTGCCCAGGGGAGGGGTGCAGGAGAGACCCTATCTGGAAGTGCACGCTTCTTTCTGCATGATGTATAACCTTTCAGAGGCTCTTGGATCGTGTGTATGCTGAGTGCATTTAAAAACAGTTACAGCACAGCAGACACCGTGGGGACAGAATGACAGCTAGGCGTGAGAATACTTTGACACGCCTAGAAAGAGTAAACACCGCAGAACTGCGTGTGTGGGAGATGCTTCCTTCTCAGCCCCTCACAAGACAAGTAAAGCAAGTAAAAACGGCCTGGCGCTCATCCAAATTGTATGAAATGCAAACTCGTTCCATATGATATCATATGGAATATGATATTTTCTGGTGGAAATTCGTAAGTTTTTTGAAACCATAATGCTGCAGTATCACTCCATATGGTTTATTTATTTAACGTGTTTTGGGGATAAAAAAAAAAAGTTGTTGCATAGGATCGGGGTGGGGGGATGACAGCTGCTGCTGTCCAGAACTTGGTACTGCTTTCGAAGAGCACGTGTGTAAAACAGTGGTTGTCTGAACCGTCACTGTGTGAGAACCGTTTGCATTCTGTTGGCAGGAACACAAACATGTGAGCAAAGCGGAAGGACCCTGGGGCCCTGCAGGTGAAAGTGTAGCTGTGCATCGCGAGTGGCCCGGCAGCAACACCGAGGTGCATGCCTCGGGGACGGCTGCGCTGGCACAGATCACAAGAAACCAGCCAGAATGCACCGTGGCTCCTGGGAAGCAAGCGGCCACTTTTAGAATCGGTCACTTACAAGATTTTCTCTTTGTCTTTAGTTTTCAACACATAATGGAAGGACTAGGTGTGAGAAGTTCAATTTGCTATTTGTTTGCTTTTTATTTATTCATTTCAAGGTAGGCTGAGCTTCACAGATCTGTACATGGACGTCTTTTGGTGGACTGGGAAAATCCATGGCCTTAACTCTTCAAATACTCTTTCTGACCCCTTCCCTGTCTCTGCTCTCCTTTCAGACACTCAGCCCTTTCGAGCCGCCCCTTAGGCCTCCTCCGTCTGCTCTGCGTTACCCCACCCCTTTTCCTTTGTGCTTCAACACGGATTCACTACACTGAACTGCTTCCCGACCTGTAAGCCTGCCTTCCACTGTCTCCAGCCTTCCGTTAGACACACCCAGGCAATTATTAATCACAGATCCTACATTTTCCAGTTCTAGAACATCCATCTGATTCTTTTCACACATAACAATTCCATGTTGAAATTTTCTACCTTTTCATGTATGTTTTCCATCTTTCCCCCTATTTCTTACAACTTATCACTCCTAATGTCTGTAAGAGCATCATATGAAGCACCTGAGGGTCTATCTCTCATCCGTTTTCTATCTTGTGTTTTGCTCATTTGCTCCCACTTTCAGCCTGCTTCATAAGTTTTGAATGGATGTTGCACACTGCAGATGAAAAAATAATTTTGGTTCTAGACAATGTTATCTGGCTCTAAAAAGAAGTGAGCTGCTTTCTTTTTGGCAAAATATCAGCACTGAGCTACAGCTGACATATTACGAAATGTACGTATTTTAAGTGTACAAGTTGGAAAGCTTTAACATATTTACATCCCATGAAATTTTCACGACAATGAAGATATGGACTACAGCGTCCCACACATTCCCTATGGTCACCTGTATCCCTCCCTCGCTCTCCTCTCTGCACCAATCCCCTGACTCCAGGCAACCACCGATTTGCTTCACAGGATGACTTAGAAAGTATTCCCGAAGATGGTGGATTGGTGAGCTGTATGTCTTAGTTACTCCTCCAGGAAACTAGGTAGAAAGCCAGGAACTGCATGGACTGGACACCGCAGAGCAATTTGGCTTGGGGCATACTTCATACAACACTCATGAGCACGTGGAACCACTGAGATCAGCGAAATCTGTAAGTTTTTACGGCCAGGGGACCCGCACCCCTCCCTGCCAGGCTTGGTCCCGTGGGAGGAGGGGTCGCCAGTGCTGGGAGCTAGAGCGGAGAAGTGCAGTGGCCCCTCTTATCGGGAACATATTCGGCTGGTTCAAACTCCAATCATAAATAGACTGAGACCAGACACCAGAGAATCTGAGAGCAGCCAGCCCAGCAGAGAGATAGGAACAGCAAAAAACAGCAGGAGGAACCCAGGAATAAAGTTTTTGCAGCCAAGGGACCCGCGCCCCTCCCTGCCAGGCTCGGTCCCGTGGGAGGAGGG
>PVKY010014534.1:0-10529 GCA_004027775.1 Bradypus variegatus | reverse complement strand
AAGTTCCCTGAGAGCAGGGACTGTGCCTTTCTGGTTCACGCCTGTGTCCCAAATTCCTGGCACAATGTCTGGATCAGAGGTGCTCAATACTGACTTTCTCCAGTGGCAGGATCTGCAGGTGGTTATCCCAGGACCCAGGTTATTAGACTCTTCTGTGCCTTGGGGCTAGTGATGCTAAACTTTTTGAAATGTATGAGGCATTCCAGCAAGACAAAACACTGTCCCAGAGTGCCAAGAAACACCATGAAACCCTTGTAAAATAAAAAAATCCTTCCAAAAATCCAATCAATTTTCAAATAGTTATCACTTATTTGCTTACAAATGTCTAATTTTGATAGAAGTGATTCTGAGAAGACCTTTGAACATAGAAAACCTTTTCTATAGAAGTATTCACTAATCTTAGTCTCAAAAAGTTTTTTTTCTGTTTTTGATAAAATCATTATAAAGACAAAAAGGAGAAAGATATGGGATATTTTTTATTAACTGCCCTTGGAAAAGTGTGTTCTTAAAATATTTATCAATATATTTATATCCCAAAGACCTCTTAAGGCCCAGGATCATCTCTTTCCCATATATTCAGAAGCCAGTGGAAATTTCTGTAGGGCAACTGCTCAAATTCCTGGCTTTCTCTGTTCTTCTGGGGAGTTTTCCACTCTGTGACTATATTTGAAGAGTTTTGTTTAGTCATACTAGATGACTTTGAGCCAGTTAGCCTTTGAAGCATCTGGACCTGACTTGAAGTCTCCTGTCCAAATTAATTTAAAGTTCTCCCTCCTTTTAAGAGGAAATCCAGGAACACTTTTGTGGAGTATAATTTACTCAGCACAAGGTCCACATTTTTAACTAAGGATGTACCATACCCCAGTAGTGTTTCATCCCTTAGGAGGTTGTTGACAGAGGATTGCTAAGGAGGAGTTTTCTGCTGTGGTAAAGAGAATCAACGCCAGGAGGTACATGAAAGGGCCAAAGTCCTCTAAGAAAGCATGCACTGAAATTTGAGCAAATTTCTTTGGTTCAACCAATGTTTTCTTTTATTTCCATGATCCAGACTGGTCTTGCACTTTATATAGGCTACAGCACATCCACCCCAGGAAGATATTTCCATGAAGAACTATAAACTATAGAATTTTATGTATGAGCAGTATTGGGGAAGACAGAGTTTTAAACAGGAAAATTCCATGATTTGGTGGTAAATACTGAGCTCCCTCACCATGGCCATCCAGGCATGGTGCCTCAACAAGGCTGTCCCCTGGCCAAAGGAAGCAGTGTCACATTTCAGGGAGAAATGCCAGGGAGGAGACACAATGAAGTAGGTAGTGAAGGGCCAAGGGATGACCTCTACTGTCCTTTCAGTGATGTAATACTGCAGAATTCTTTCCAGAAATTTGCCACAGCTGGTTATATAGATCATCATAGATACATCTCTATGCTTTGTATAAATTGTAGAATATTACTGTAATTTCCAAAGCAAAGTGAAATGCACCGTAGAAAACTAAAGAAGAATGCTTGGGAACTTGATTTTATGATTTTAAACTTTGACATGTGACTGTTTACTGTCATGGCCCAGTGAATTGATAAATGCCCAGGCAGAGAGTTGTGAGGGCTCTCACCCAGCACATTAGCTGTGTGAAAAGGGAGCCCATTCCCACCACTCTGCAGTGCTATTTCTGTTCTTAAAATTTAGCTGTCACAGGCAGGTGGGCAGCATGACAAGCAATACAGCTCTTGAATTTCTTCCTCATGAACAAATTCATTGTGATGGATGACATTTGGTAGAGATCAATTATCAAACAAGGGTCTATTACAAAAGTCTTGCAATCTTCTAGGCAGCTCCGCTTGGCCACCCCTTGTGTTCTTTTTTATTTTCTGTGGATTCACTTTTGGTTCTGTCATACAGAACCACACAACATACAGGCTCAAAAGGAAATATTTGACTTCAAGCAAAATCCATAGGGAAAAGTATTGGGGGCATCTGGACTTCATGAACAGCTGCTGGTGCTACTGGAGGCATAGCATACCCAAGACAGAATGAATTAAAAAAATAGGTCACCATAAAAATAGTTAAAACTTCATTACTTCCTCCAACAAACAGTGATGTAGCCTCTTCAAATTGAAGCAAGGACAGTCACTTCTAGTTGGTTAATGTTTATCCCAGGAGTAGAAATCTGAGATAAGGGCACAACGCAGCGTTTTCCTGATGCTGATTTTCCTCACGTGTACCCTGTACTGCCTCCAAGACAGCTGATGGCAGAAGTAGCAGAATGTTCTCTTCATGACCTGAGTCTTGGATATGTCAAGTCTCAAGAACAAACTCCAGAGGAGGAGAGTTCAAAGGGATAAAGACACGGTGACCTTGCAGTGTTAAGAGCACAGGATGGGGAATTGGCAGGCAGCAGGTCCTTCGTTTTGCTTTCACTAACTTGTGTGTAACCTGGGCAATTCACATTTCCTCTCAGTTTCCCAATTAGTAAAAAGAGGGGGTTGGTCTAGGTGATTACAAGGGCCTGTCCAGAAGTAACATTCTATGACTACTATAATTTGGAGCTTTTGAACAACTTTTCACTCACTATTGTATTCCCCGTGCCTAGCAGATCACCTGAAACATAGAAGCCGCTCAATAAATATTTGTGGAATAAATGAATGAACTAACCCTCAGTTACTCAAATTCTGTCATACAATTTTCATCATTTCTGCATACTTAATATTTTTTCTTTAGATCAACATTTTTCCTTATATGAAGTTAGTTAAAGGAAAACCATTTATCACTTGCCATAAATAAAGTATTATTTCCAGGAATTCCTTAGTCAAATGTCTCTTTATACACCTAACACTTCCTGACAGTCAGCATTCATTTAATGATATTTTCCTTTCTCTTGGGTAAAAGGTGGAAATAAATTACTCTTGTTCTCAAGTCAAACTAAAATATATATGTGCCTTTCTGAGAAAGGTAAATGTTACACTACCACAAATGAACCATGTAATGTTTGCCAAGTTCCTCGGAGATATTTTAGTTTAAAATTTGTGCCTTCTTACTCTTAAAGGCTGATGCTAACTAGCAGAGAAGATTTACTCTGCCTGAAATGAAGTAAAGGAATTATGAGAGGTTCCAAAAAAGACCAGGATACCTCTCCCAATTTTGAAGGAGATGCCTATCTGCAGACAAACCTGGCTTTCTCCTCCAAATTGGTGAAAGGTCTAGATCCAAGAAAAAAACAAAAATGAACAAAAAATTCCACAAGCAGGGAGTTGAAACCAATGAGGCAATATCTGGATTTCATATAACACTGTTTGGGACAGAAAATAAAAAGCGGTAGAAAACCTTTAGCATCTCTAGGTGTCTGATATTTCCACCCATTTGTTAATGTTAAAAGAAATAAAAATTAGGTCTAGCCTAGGAAAAGTAATTTCTAATTTTGGCAAGTCCCAAAGTTAGTAACCATTAAAAAGAAAGATCATAAGAGTCAAATAGGGCTATTAATTTTTTAAAACTAAATAATTTCCAATGAAATTGAAAAACAAGTGATAATAAATTTAGTGAATAAAATGCATATCTGAAAATCAGTTCCTAGGGAAAAAATGGAACTGTTTATGATCAGTCAGTATTAAAGAAATACTCAGTTCAACATTTGTTGTTGTTTTTAATAAAGATAAGTGTGATGGTTAGGTTCATGTGTCAACTTGGCCAGGTGATGGTGCCCAGGTGTCTGGTCAAGCAAGCACTGGCCTAACCATTACTGCAAGGACATTTGTGGCTGGTTAATAAACCAGAAGTTTGGTTTGTGAAATCATCAGTCAATTGGCTGCAGCTGTGACTGATCACATCAACGAAGGGCGTATTTTCTGCAATGAGAGAATTTAATCAGCTGGATTTAATACAATCAGTTGAAGACTTTTTAGCAAGAAAGTTAAAGGACCTTCACTTCTTCAGCTAACCGGCAAAACGTTTCCTGAGGAGTTCACTGAACACTTTCATCAGAGTTGCCAGTTTACTGCCTGCCCTGTGGATTTGGACTCGTGTGTACCCACAGTTGCATGAGACAGTTTTATAAAATCTTACATGTGTAGATATCTCTTGTTGATTCTGTTTCCCTAGAGGATTCTAACTAATACAATAAGGTTTTTCATCAGTAACACAATTCTAGTTTTTCATTTGATGTTAACCAGATTGGAGAATCCCAATTTACAGGAATATGCATTCAGCAAGGACAAAAAGATATTTAACCACTTTTCAGATAGGATTACATCATCAAAAATGATGTAAATGACTTTTTTTTCAGTGAGGTTTTATTCCAAGAAGCTATCTGATGGGGCTTCTAGTTAAAGATGGCAAGTTAGTCTTGTCTTTATCTTCTCCCCTTCTCTAGAATGTCATCCACTAAAACAGTATAAGAATAAAAAAAAAAATTTTATTTGCACAAAGACAAAGGAACCTGGAGAGAAGACATCATAGATGTGGGAATACAAAGAAATTTTGGAAGTTAAAAGATGTGGATGGAGAAGTGGCAATTAATTTAGTCAATGAGGAGCCTCAAAGTACATATGCAGGCATGCTGAATCCTCATCCACCATAGCAGGAGATCAATAGCTAGGAAAGAAATAGCAGTATAAGCATATTATTTAGAATATTATTTAGAAATATTTAGAAAGTGGCTCTCTCTGTAGAGCAGCACTCAAGGGTGGGAAAGAATAAGCTAGAGAACCGCTGGTTTTTATTCTAAGTATATTATTTCATTCTAAGTATTCTGAGTAGACAAATATTTTCAATTCTAATTTTATTTTGACAATATTTAAATAATTTTTTTTTAAGTTATAGGAAGGTAGCTTTTGATTTAGCATAGGGAAGAATGCTTAGAAGTTTCCCGCAAGGGAACGGTAGCAAGAAAAAGGAGCCCCTGTGTTCCCAGAGACCATTCAGCATTAGCCTGTCAAAAATGTGGTAGAGCAGAATTAACAACTGAGCACTTAGTATATGCCAGGCACTCTCTATAGAGCTCATAAGTTATTACCCCGATTAACACTTGGAGAACTGAGGCTTAGGGAGTTAAATTTGCCCAAGGTCAACTAGCTAGTTCCTCACAGCTAATAAAAACCCAGGTCTGAAGTCAGAGGTTTTCCCATCGTCAGGCGGCCTGCCTTTAACGGAGATTCACTCAGTTCTTCCCGGGAATTAGTGCGTCACACCGTGTTTTCCCAGCCCCTGGACGAGATCACCAGGCTGAGAAAAAGGTCGGGCCCCGTGTCCCGGGTGAGGGGAGCGAACGCATCCCTTCGGGGAAGGAGGACCTTCGGGAATAAGGTAGACTTGTGGGGAGCACTGCTGCGGACGTGGGGACCAGCTGCTGTCCGGGCCCCTGTCTTCCCCGGTGCTGGGTCTCTTCGACTCCTTCCCCGGGCTCCATCCTGCTTCTCCAACTCTGCCCAAACTGGGTCCACCGGCCGTTGCGGCCATGGCGAGGGGGCCGGTGGGGGTGCGGAGTCTCTGAAAGGGCCGTCATCTTCTCAGCGTCCCCGCGGGGGCCGTCTCTCTGGGCACCGCCCCTGCAGGAGGGGCCTCCCAGTGGCGTACCTTTCCCGCTCCCTGCGACCGCACAGCACCTCTGTCGACACCCGCAGAGGCCGGGCCTCTGCCAGAGTCTCCAGAGCTTCTTCCACGGTCTGCTCTGCCACCGATGTATCCCACACTGCTCTCAGCACATGCCCTTATGGAGTTTTCTGATGCTTGGCTAGTTTAGCACGTGTGAAGTGATACCTCGTTGTTGTTTTGTTTCTCTGATTATCGTTCATATTGACTATGTTCTCTTTCCTAGGGCTGTGAAGTTCCCTCTTTTGTAAATTGCCTGTTTACAGGAAATTCTCTCTGGTGGTTTTAAAATGTGCCCACTAGACATGACTCCCAGGGGGTGTAAATCTCCCTGGCAACGTGTAATTCTTGGGGATGAGCCTGGACCCAGCATCATGGGATTGAGAATATCTTCTTGACCAAAAAGGGGATGCAAAATGAAACAAAATAAAGTTTCAGTGGCTGAGAGATTTCAAATGAAGTGGAGAGGTCACTCTGGAGGGCATTCTTATGCTCTATATAGATATCCCTTTTTAGTCTGTACTGTATAGGAATAGCTAGAAGGAAATATCTGAAACTATCAAACTGCAACCCAGTAGCCTTGATTCTTGAAGATGATTGTATAACTATGTAGCTTACATGGTGTGACTGTGATTGTGAAACCTTGTAGATCACATTCCTTTTATCCAGTGTATGGACAGATGAGTAGAAAATGGGGACAAAAATGAAAAATAGGGTAGGATGGGGGAGATGGAATGTTTTGGGTGTTCCTTTTTACTTCTATTTATTTATTTATTTATTTGGAGTAAGGAAAAGTTTCAAAAGTTGATTCTGGTGATGAATGCACAACTATATGATAGTACTGTGGATAGTTGGTTGTACACTGTGGATGGTTGTAGGGTATGTGAATATATCTCTATAAAACTATTTTTTAAGAAGCTTAAAAAATGAAATAAAGTAAGAGCAGCAATCATCTAAAAAAATGAGCCCACTAGAACTGAACCTTAATTCTTCAGTTGTTAAGTGTGGGTTGGACTTGGACTTGCTAAGTTAAGGAAGTTCTCCTCTATTCCTCTTTTGCAAACTTTTAATTTTTTATCATCTATAGATTATGTATTTTATTTGAAGTTTTTCCTATATCAATTGGGATGATCAAATGATTCTTCCTTATTCCATTAATGTAATGAAATTAGATTTTCCGATACAGAACTGTCCTTTCATGCTCCATCATCATGTATTCTTTAATACCATTGGATTTGGTTTTCCATGATTTCTTAAAGGATTTTTATATTTAAATTCATAAGTGATGTGGGTTGGTAATTTTATTATTTTCTATTTTCCTTATCTGGTGTTGGAGTCAAAATTACTCTAGCCTCATAAAATGAGCTTGGAGCTTGCCCCCTTCCCCCCTTCCTTCCTTCTTTTCCTTTCCTCCTTCGCCTCCCTTCTTCTCTCCCCCCCCCCCCGTTTTCAAACAACTTGTTAAGAAGTTCAGTAGAATTCAACTGTAAAACCATATGGACTTGGATGGTTGTGGTATGTGAATAAATCTTAATTAAAAAAAAAAACATGTGGACCATGAGATTTTAGGGTGGGGAGGCATCTGTAGCTACCATTTCAACATCTTTAACACCTATTGGTCTATTCAAATTCCCTAATTCCCCTTGTGCCATTTTTTTTTCTTGAAGAATTTACCCAATTCATTGGTGTTTTCAAATTTAACAGTATATATTTCTTCTTCTAATTCTTTTATTATCTTTTAAATCTCTGTTGTAACTACAGTTATTTCTCTTTCTTTTTTTCTTTCTTTTTTGTAGCTTATCTTTTTTTCCCCCTCTGACCAGTTCTTACCAATGGTCTATTTTAATAATCTTTTCAATGAACCAGTTTTGGATTTTGTTAATATTATCCATTTTAAGTCATTCTCTTTTTCATCTCAGTATTTCATTCTTTTTCTTTAATTTTGTTCTGTTGGTCTAAATATTGCTTTAGCCATGTCTGATTTTAACCTGTTGTGTTTCCATTATCATTAAGTTCTAAGTATTTCTTAATTTCCTTTTTAACCCAAGAGTTGTTTATTAGTTTCCAAACATATGGGTTTAACCTATTTTTTGTTATTAATTTCTAATTTTATTGCATTATGTTAAACAACATATTGAAACTTTGGAATTTATTGGGGCCCCTTTTACAGCTGAACATATGATTTACTTTTGTAAATATCCTATGGTGCTTTGAGTAATAAGGATCTTTAAATGGATAAGCAAGTGCAGCAAGGACAAGTGATACCAAAATGTATGAAAAAAAGTTTACTAGAACATACAGGTCCTGGAACAGGGAAGAGAGAGCAGCACGTCTCACAGGCTCATCTGGGGAAACACATTAGGAGAAGTAGGCTCATCCAAGCCAGGTGGGGAGCAGTCACACTGGACCTGGGGACCATGTCTTTACAATGTTAGATGGGTGGAGCTGTAGCAGATGGTCAAGCAAGAGTGGGGATTGGGGATTGTATTTGACTTTTGTATGTGTGTGTGTGGGGGTGTGTGTGCAAACCTGGGTAGGACACGGAGTGGTGGGGGGAGAGGGAAAAGCTGTTTACCTTGTATAAGTAGGTGTCAGGGGTGGTCACTGAGGGACCTAACAGCAGGGTGTAAGATGCTGAGATGTCACAGTGTAAAAGCCTTTATCTCACTAGTAACAGGGTCGGAGATGCTAAGGCATCATGTCAGTGCAAAAGCCCCTATTTTATCTTAATTCACTATATGATTGAAAAGAAAGGGTATTCTTTGTTTGATGGGTGTAGGATTATATATACACACACACACACGTGCGCACACACACACACACAATAGCTTGAGTTTATTATTAATTGTATTGTTCAGATATGGAATATCTTCATCTTATTTAATCTGCTTGGTCTATCAGTTTTTGAGAGCAATGTGTTTCAATCTCCATTTACAATTGTTTATCTATTTTCACTGTAATTTTGCCAGTTATTGCTTTATATATTTTGAGGCTGTATTATTAGGTGCATATATATTTGCTATGATTAATTGTATCTTGCTCCATTGTTCTTCTACTAGTATATAATGTTATTCTCTGACACTTAAGATTTTTTTTTGTCTAAAATTTTATTTTGCTAGATATTAAGATAACTAATCCAAATTTCCTTTGGTTCAAATTTGCCTGGCAGATCATTTTTACTTTTTAATTTTCAACCTATCTGTAGCTTTGTTTTTAAGAATATCTCTTGTTGGATTTTCCCCATTCCCATCTGAAAGAAGCAGCCTTTAATTGGTGGGTGACATTAATTTACATTTACTATCATACAGTTATAATAGGACTTATTTCTGCCATCTTGTTACATATTTTCCATTTATTATATTTCTCCCTTTTTTTTCTCTTCCTCTACTTTCCATTAGATAAAGTGTGTTTTCTTCTGCTGGTTTAAAAGTTATACCTATTCTGGTTGTTACAGTGATTGCTTTTAAGTTGAGAGCCATATTTATATTTGTTTACCCCTATTTATATTTGAAAGTATCAGTATTTTTATTTTCACCTTAACAAGATAGGTACATTAGCCTTCTCTACCATTCCTTTATTATTCTTCACACCCATAACCTTCCATTGTATTGATATCATCTGTATATTTGTAGCTGGGCTTTTTTCATTCACTACTCTTTTCTTAAAAGACAATCACAAATTTATCAAAATATAAATTTAACCAACCTTACCTCCCATATCCTTTGTAATATCCTCCTGGATTTTTTTCTCTTTAAAAAAAAAAACAAAAGAACTCCAACTATGGTTTTAATGTGGTCTTTGTGTAATGAAATCACTGAGGACTTGCATGCCTGAATTACTTCTATTATGAATCCTCACACTTTAGTAACATTTTAGCTGGAGGTAAAGTTGTAGGTTAAAAAGTACTTTTCCTTCAATTTTTATAAATATTGTCCCATTATTTTATGTATCTATTGTTGTTGAGAGGTTTGATGTCATTTTGGTTTCTTTTCTTTTGTAGGTGATGCACTCTTCCTTCTTGGAAGTTTTTAGAACTTTTGCTTCATCTTTGATGTTCTTAAATTTCACTATAATGTGTTTGGGTGTGTGTTTTTCTTTATTTCCTGTTTGCGTCCTGATGAGCCTTTCAATCTTGGGGTATTTTTTTTCTTTCTTTAATTCTGGGTATTTTATCTTCATTATTTCTTCAAATATTGCCTCTTCTCTGTATTTTAGTCTTTCCTTTTGAGATTATTATTATTATATTTCATTCATTCTAAAGTGTATTATGTTTGTACTTTTATATTTCTGAATTCTTTCTGTATCTTCCAATTGATGGTGTCTTCTAGTTGCTGTTAGTCAAGTAACAGTTGTAACATGGTTGTCTTTGCTGTGCATATGAGAACATATAAAATGCCAGCATCAATTCTTGGAGACTTGGTATCTGTGACATGTAAAAAAAAATTACCAGCAATAGTAGAACATTTTTTAACTCCTGGGAAACAAATTATCATTGGGAGAGGTTGGAAGAGGTGATGAATCAGATGCATTTAGCAATATGCACAAAATAGGATTCAAAAATAAGTTATATGACTCCCAGAGAGGAATGTAGACCCGGCATCGTGGGATGGAGAACATCTTCTTGACCAAAAGGGGGATGTGAAAGGAAATGAAATAAGCTTCAGTGGCAGAGAGATTCCAGAAGGGGCTGAGAGGTCACTCTGGTGGGCACTCTTGCGCACAATTTAGACAACCTTGTCAGGTTCTAATGAATTGGGGTAGCTGGTGGTGGACACCTGAAACTACCAAACTACAATCCAGGACCCATGAATCTTGAAGACAATTGTATAAAAATATAGCTAATGAGGGGTAACAATGGGATTGGGGGGGGCATGGGGACCACACTCCCCTTTGTCTAGTTTGTGGATGGACGAGTAGAAAAATAGGGGAAGGAAACAAACAAACAAAT
>PVKY010014533.1:0-10534 GCA_004027775.1 Bradypus variegatus | reverse complement strand
CCTGCGTCAACAGTGCCGTCAGAGCCAGGGCCCCACAGGTGCCCCTCTCCACACCCTGCTTTCCTCCTCTGCCTCTCCGTGGCCTGCACCAGTTCATCTTCCTCCCAGCTGCTTCCCATTGGCTGTTTCTTGCTCCAAACCTCCTCCGAGCCGCTCTGCACTTCCGATGAGTTCCATCTCTACCGGTGAGCCACCTTCTTCCCTCCCCTCCCATCATGTCTGCTGGCCTGTGCTCCAGCCTCACGGGATGGCTCACAGTTCCCCAAATACTGACCTAACCTATGTTGCTCCTGCTGCTCCCCTTTCTGGAAGCCCCCCCTTACCTTTTAAAGTCAGATGCCTCAGTCAGGTGCTACCTTCTTCATGAAACCCTTCTGATTGGCTCTCTCTCTCCCTTCTCTGTCTCCCCAAAGGAGAGGCTTATATCTGTCATAGCTGAGTTGCTTTGGGTATGGTATAAATCGGTTTCCCCTATTTTACTAGGAGTTCCAGGAGGGCAGGGAACTCCTTTGACTTCATAGCTCTGAAATAGGCAGTTGTGTGGGCCAGTCCCACTTTTCTGAGACTTGATTTTCTCATCTGTAAAATGGAGGTAACGTCCCCAGAACATTGCCAGGCGCAAAATAAGTGCTCAATAAATACTGGCTCTCAGCCTTTAGCACATATTCAACTTTGCAAGGGCCTGCAGAGCCTCGCCTAAGGCCTCCAAACCCTCCCTGCACAGCTGTGTCCTTTCTTTCAATTGTATGTTTTCTTCCCACAGTCTCTAGCCCTCAGTTTCTCTTCTGTTAAATGAGCTGCCATAGCAGTTCCAGGTTGTTGCGAGGATCAAATGAGGTGGTGTTTTCTGGAGCCTGGCCCAAAGGAGCTTTTGTGGGAGTGTTACTTCCTTTCACTCTTCCAAATGGGAGGCAGGCGGGACCTGACACCTCTGCCTCCCACATGGCATCAGCTTCAGTCGATCCCTGCCAGGGCAGCAGCTGGCACTTCACCCTGGGGAGCAATTGCTGGGTTCTGGCAGGGGGCGGAAGACAGTCCCTGTGACACAGACCTGTACCTTGGTTGGGTTCGGGGGCAGAGGCTGCTACTGCTGACAGCCCATCCTCTCCACCACCACCCCCAGCCCTCCTCCTGCCACTACTGTCCCTCCTCTGGCATCCTGAGTCCTTGGGTTCAGCCTCCTCCAGGTCCGCTTTGAGGGGGCAGAGCTGAGCTCGCCAGGCAGGGAAGCTTAGGCACCACTGGGCTCTGCGGCCTTGCAAGTCCTGCCAGCGTCTAGGTCTTGGGGGGTGGAGGAGGGTAAGGGCAGGTTTCAACAACCCAGGAATCTAGGAAAGCAAGCCTCCCAATCCAGCATACCCCTGCCATCTGCACAAAGTGAAGTTCAAAAGCACTGACTGTGAAGCCAGCCTTAGCCACTGTCAGCCACTATTCGCTGAATCTTCGTGCAAGTCATTTCTTTTTTATTGTGGAATATAACATAGATACATAAAGGTGACAACTTTCCAAGTGCAATTTAACAAGTAGTTAGAGAGCAAATTTCAAAGAATGTTATAGGTTACAATTCCACAGTTTCAGTTATTTTTTATTATGAAATATAACATCTGTACAAAAACGTTATTTTTTTTATACTTTCAAAGTATGATTTAGCACATAGATATATAGGAAATTTCCAAAGTTATTATGAGTTATAGTACCATATTTTCAGTTATTTCCTTATTGTGAAATTCTACATATATACAAAAAGGTATACCTTTCAAATTACCATTTAACAAGTAGCTATAGAAAAAATTTCAAAGGATGCTACGTGTTACAGTTCTGCCATTTCAATTCTTTCCTTCTAACTAATGCCCTAGCAACTAAGATAAAGAAAATTATATAAATAGTCAGTATTCATAATCCTTTGTTAAATTCCATCTTGTCTGTTGCTACCCCTTCCTCTAGTTCAATTGCTTCCCCATCTTCAGGAATGGCTAGGCAGTGACCACCCTAACCTGTTCATATTGAAAAGGGGTGCTGATTTTATCAGCTAAGGAGACACATCTAGTTGATATTCTTGAATGTGCAAGTCATTTAACCTTTTGTGTCTGTGTGTCTTCATCTGTGAAGTGGGATTAGAATAGTAACTACCTCATAGGGCTGGTGTGTGGATTAAATGTGATACGTGTAAGGCTCTTAGGGCAGCAGAGTCCCCAGGAAGCACTCTGTAGGGATTAGCTGTTGTCATTTCACCAGTGTCCTAGGAGTGGGCAGGCCAAGGACTATGATTCCCACTGAGAGTGGGGAAACTGAGGCCCAGAGAGGGTGCCATGGCTTTCTAAGATCACACAGCACCATGTACCATAACTGGGCCTCACTCCTGGCCTCCTCGTTTCCAAGGTGGCATGTGCCACCACATCAGCTCTCTACCTGGAAGTCCTCTGGCACTTGTGCACACCCCCAAGGACTGAGCACTAGTGGGAAGCCACATCTAGGACTTGATAGCTCTGGGGCCACAGGGGGAGGAGGCATGGGCCTTCACTGTGTGCAGGTGCTTTACATTAACATTCACAGAGGAGGAAGCGGAGACTCAGAGAGGTCAAGTCACATGTCCAAGGTCACAGGTGGCCAGGACTTATCCTGCCTGTCTCGAGTTCTTTGCCTCATAGCATCTCCCAAACATAAACTCTTCAAGGTCTCCCTGAACAGAGCCCACCAGCTGGGCCCCTGCTTCCCTGGAGATTTTAGAAAGAAACCAAGGCTCAAGTGCCCTTCCTAAGCCAAGAACCCCCTCCTCCCACCATTATTCCTGTCCGGGGCAATGGGACCCTGCCCACCCCTTGCAGCCAGCCTGTCACCACCTTGGTGATGAGGAAGAATAAATGTTGGCAGCTCCGAAGAATGCTGCTGCTGCAGGTGATTACAGAGTGGCAGGAATATCATTTGTGACACTAGTTCATGTCTCTCTCCCAGTATGTCTCCCCTACTCTGCTTTTTTAATCGGGGGCTCTGTTCTCCTGGCTTAGGCAAGGTTTGTGACAGAGCCCAAGGCAGAAGTTGCCTGAGAGAGCTGCTATGATGGATACTACACACTGATGGCTTAATGACAAGAATTTATTGTCTTATGATTTTGGAGACAAGAAGTCCCAAATCAAGGCATCCAAGAGCTCATGTTTTCTCCCCAAGTTGGTAGGGTTCTGGTGCCTTCTTGCCAAGCCTTGGGGTTCCTTGGCTTGCATCTCTGCCTCTCAACACATGTCAATTCCTCTCTCCTTGTGTCTGTTTTTCAGGTTTCTGCTGACTTCTGGCTTCTTCCTGTGGCTTTTCTTGACTGCTGGCTTGTCTCTATAAGGACTCCAGTAACATGGATAAGGCCCACCCTGATTCAGTTTGGCCAAAGATGCTTAGAAGATCCTGTGTGTAACGAGTCCACACCTTAACTGATAATACATCTTCAAAGGGTCTTATTTTACAAATGTGTTTACAGCCATAGGAACACAGATTAAGATTAAGGATATGTCTTTTGTTGGGATACATAATTCAATCCATCACACCTGCTAAGACAATTCCCTTCCTAGTTTAGATTTCAAAGCTCTAGAGAAATTATGCCTGGTGTCCTGCAGGATGCGAGAGGGATACTTTGGAGGGAAGCTTGGGGAGAGAGAAAGCAGTTTTCTAAAAGGGAAAGATAGCAGCTTTTGCTGCAGATAGAAGGACATGTGGGTCCAAGATCAGTGGCTATCTGAGCCCAAAATAACAGGTCCTCAGGCAGGAATGGCCACACGTCCACACGGCTCCAGCCTCAGAGCCACTGGGCCTGCCAGCACCAGGGACTGGGGGCAGAGGGGCTGAGCAGGGACTTGTGTGGACCTGCCCCTCACCCTCGCCTAAGTGTCAAGGCCCTTCTCACCATCTTGGCATGGCACTCGGAGAAGAGGCTAAGTGACCAATGACTGAACAGGAAGGCACTCCTCAGACACCTGGCCCCACTCCTCTGTCACCCTAGGCTTTACCTCCCCTCCCCACACTCAGTGGCCGAGAAGGCTGTCCTGTTGTCCTCCATAGAGAGAGAACAAGTGACCTGCCTGAAGCCCCTGCCCCAAGGAGGACCCCACCCTCAGTCTCCTGAAAGGATTGCTGGCATCCCACAGGCACACCTGGGGCCCAACAGTGCCAACACCAGGCCCCTGAAAGGCCTAGCCTCTATTTCTGCCCCTAATTCAGATGTGTTTCCTCCAGCAGCAGCCACATCTCTCCTGGAGAGTCCTCTGTACACCACAGGAACATCCCCCACCAACCATTCCCACACCCCCCTCGACCTCATTCCCTCACTTCACCCTACACATCCCTTATCCACATACACCCCATCCCCTATTTTACCCCGCAGGGGCTTCCCATCCCACCCCCACTTACCCGGCAGAGACTCCGCTGCCCCTTTCACATCTTCCCTACCCCACCCCCACAGGGGCTCCCCGCCCCCAATCTGGGCCTGTGACCCCAGCCTCGCCTTCCCGCGCGGTTCGCCTGCGATTCTCTCAATGGATGGGAAGGAACGTCCCTTCGCGACCGGGTCCCTTTCGGCTGATTCGGGCGCTTCAGCTCCGTGGGGACCATGCAACCCAGCGGAGGGGTGGGATGAAACGCTCTCTCGGCAGGTTCAGGAGCTCTCAGCCTCCCCTCCAGCCCCACACGGTTATCAGCCCGGAGTTGCATCCTGGCTTCGTGGAGAGTCGCTTAAATAATTTATTCGGACGATATCACAAACCCACTCTAGGCGCCGTGGGAAGCGCACGAGTGAAGGAAGCCGCGGCCGGAATGCTGAGCAGGAGTCGGCGCCGGCGTGGGAATGCCGGGCCTGAGCACCACCCTCCCGCAGCCGTCCTCACCTCTCCCGAGGCTCATCTGTAAAATGGGCAGGGAAACACCTGTCCTACTCCTCTGAGGACAGTGGGTCCCCAGGACAGGAGGGACCCGTCCCTCCCCCCTCTTCCCAGTGCTCTGCTTCACTGTCTCCTTCCGGCCAGGCACCCTCCTGCCTCACTCAGCTGTACCCCAAACTCGGCTCAGAGTGGGCACAGGAAACCTGCTTAGTCTGTCTTCCTCCCGGTAGCAATGTCACACATGGCTCTGGTCACTCTGGTACATCAGTGAACAAGGCAAGTTGCTGTTCTCCTGTGGCTTTAAGAATTTGAGCAGACAACAAACAAGTAAATTATTAAACAAGGTAATGAATTGAGAAAATAAAGCAAGGTGATGGGATACTGTGACCTGGGGTGCAGAGGCTACCTCAGCTGTCAGTCTGCCAGGGAGGGGAAGTTGAGACTGAAAGGTGATGGGAAGAGGTGGAAAAGAGTTTCAGACAGAGGAAACAGCAGATGCTAATCTAGAAACAGAGACAGAGGAGAGGTAGGCAGGGGCAGATTATTTAGTGTTTTGTAGGCCTGGTAAGGAGTTCTGTTTTAATTGTGCTGGAAGTCATTGGATGTTTTGAGATACAAGAGTGATATCCTGTCCCTTTTAACATGTTTGTTGAAAGAATGAATGAATGAATGAATGAGAGAGGGAATGATTCAATGAATGGGCCCAGTCATACACCCTGGTGACTAAACCTTTGAACACCTCCGTGATTATTTTCACAGAATACGTTCCTGGAAGTGGTAATAGTTATTCTTGGAACATGAGATGGCACATGGTGTCACAGAGCGAGTTGGGGAAAGGTGGGGAGCAGGCTGCATCTGTGCCGAAGAGGCTGAGGCCAGAGGTCAGAAGTCAGTGCTGCCCAGAACAGGGAGGCAGTGATCCTTAGGCAAACAAGTGAGTCCTGGCCAGGGCATGGCCCCTGCCCCATGACCACTGTGCAAGGCAGTTCTTCACTCTTTGTTGAAGCCTGGGGTGTGGTTGTTCCAAATGGCCTTATTTTGGTGGGCCAGCTCTGTAAGTAGTATCACATGGCTGAATGTGCCAGCCACCGCCTTTGGCCTTTTCTTTCACCATCCTCTGCATTACAACATCCCCCAGTCACCCCCACACCACAGTCCTATCTCCTTCCAGATCCTTGTCACCAGGCCCTGGAGCTCCAGAACAGGTGAGAGGCTAAATATCAGGGAGAGGGGAGTCCTTCTCCCTGAAAACCAGGGCCATGCCTGCCAGCGAAGGATGAGGAAGATCCACTGGCTCCAGGAGTATCTCTGCCCATCCCTTTCCCTCTGCAGCTGGAGCCTAGGGCAGGAGGAGCCTGGGCAGACTGGCACGGAGTCCCAGGCAACCCCAGAGGCCAGGGCCAGGGCCATGGCATCCGTGTCCAGTCCTAAGTATGGAATGAATGGTTAAGGTCTGTGGTCAACCTTCTGACTGTTTCTGCAGCTGTAAAATGGGAATAATGATCATACCTCTCTCATAAAATTGAGATAATATTAATAATTATTATTATAACATAGATCCTTTAAAATGTATTCTATGTACTCCACACTAAGTGCAAGACATTATTTTAAATGTCTGCAAAGTGCATAGCATGGAGCCTGGTACTCAGTAGGTGCTTAATAAGTGGTGAGCGAATGAATTGCATGGATATTCCAGTGTCTGAGGACAAGTCCTCTGTGTACAGAGGTGTGCCAGGCCTCTGGCTGGGTGTTTCAGACCCTGCCTCCCCCCACCACCCAGATGGCAGGATGCTATTTCAGGCTATGGGTTGTAGAACAGAGAGTAAATACTGAGACTGCTGTAATACATGCCATGATTGTTTTAACTTGTCTTCCCCACATTGATTAGCTTTCCATAGACAACAGGCCATGTCGTCTGACCGTGCCGGGCCTCAGGCACTCCACCTTGGGTAATGCAGAAGGGAGGACGGTTTAATTTGCTTGGAATACCGCTTGCTGGTAGCTTGGCACACATGCTGATCAAATATTTAGGTCCTCTGGCGCCCCGCCTGCAATATCAATGTGGTGGACTGGAGGCCTTGGCTGCAGCTACACGGGGATCCCAGGCTTCGATCACGAATGAGGGCCGAGGGCCGGCCCTGGAGGAACATGAGCCATTCTGGGCCCAGGAGGAGGACAAAGACACCGTAGGAAATCATCTAAGAGGGACCACGCACACGCACAGTCTCACCCACACACACATTCTGAACTGTTTCATGCATGAGGACACCAGTGTGGTTTTTGGTAACGGGCATCCAGAGACTTTATAAAAGTTTGTACAACTTTACTCCTGGGGTTTTCCTTTCTAGAAATCTGGATGAAGGAAATGATCAGGAATGTGGGAAAAGATTTATCTTTAAGTATATTCATTTGTTTATTATTTATCATAATAAAGAGTTAGAAATATCCAAAATTTTGAACAATAAGGAAATAATAGCATATCCTCTTGGCAGAATATTATGCAGCCATTAAAAATTATGTTTACACATAGTTTTAATGACATGGGGACATGATCATGATATATCCAGTGAGAAAGGCAGAATAAACAATGCCATAGCCAGTATTAACACGATTGTTAAGATAACTGTTTAAACTTGGGCAAATTCCATCTCTCTGGACCTCTGTTTCCTTATTTGAAAAATGGGTATATTATCTACCACATGGCTTATGAAAAAGAAACAGAATGATATTTGGAAATGGCATAGTACAGTGCCTGACATTTAGTGGGCAATCAATTCATGGTACTGGTTATATGAATTTTAACAAAAGAGACTGGAAGAAATGATCTTCAAATATTAATTATCCTGTGTGGATAGGTGACAAAATTATGGGTAATTTTAATTTTCTTCTTTCTTTGCTGATCCTACTTTTTATCACATGGTGGATTACTTATACAATGAGAACATTTCGAATGATCTTTATTTTATTCATTCAGAAGACATTTACTGAGTGCCCTCAATGTGCTAGCATTATTCTGGGCTTTGGACAAATAAGACAGATAAAAATCCCTGCCTCTGTTGAGTTTAAAGAGAGGACAATGAACAATAGACATGGTAAGTAAATAAATTATGAAGCCATTAGAAGGTGCTAAGTGCAGTTGAAGAGAGAAAGGAGAGCAGATTGAGGAGACTGGGTCTGCTGGGTTGGGGTGGCAGGTTTCCCTGTTGAAGGGGGTGGTGGGTGAGCTGTGGGGATATCCAGGCAGAAGGAACAGCCAGGCCAAAGACCCTGAGGTGGGGGCGTGCCCAGAGACCCTCAGGAGCTGAGTGAGCGAGGGGAGGTGGGGACAGAGGAACCCAAAGAGGGGCCAGGGCCAGGTCAGCCCCGGTCTGAGGACCGCAGTAAGGGCTGTGATTTTCACCCCAAATGACCTGAGAGTCACGCAGGACTCTGAGCCCAGGAGGGAAGATGTGATCCAAACTGGGGGTTGACAGGCTCACTCAGGTCGCTGAGCTGAGAAGAGATCGTGGGGGCTCAGGCAGAAGTGGGGAGATTGGATGGCGAGGGTGTGGGCTCCTGCAATAACCCAGGCCAGAAGTGGGGGGCTGGGAGATGTGGGGTGGGGAGATGTGACTGGGATTCCGGAATTTGAAGGAGGAGCCTACAGGATCTCCTAATAGCTTGAACCTGAGTGGGAAAGTGAATCATCCAGGGTAATTCCCAAATCACTAGCCTGAGCTGAAAAGTTGTCCCTGCAGATGGACTAGATGGTGAGGAGGGAAATGAGGATATTTAAAAATAAAACAGAGCATGAAGGGAGAGAAGCGTTTGATGTGCAAGGCTCCAGGGGAGAAGAGCCGGGGTGGTGGGCGGAGGGGGGGAATGGACCTGGCAATGCCTGTGGATCTGAGGTGGGGTGGGATGGGGGCAGCCCTGGCCCTGCTGTATAATGGAGGAGGCCGAGCCTTTGATGATAAAAAGCTGCTGGCAGCCGGGGGCAGGGGAAATAGTTCTGTGGTGAGCGGCTCTGGAACTCCTTCCTTCCTCTAAGTGGAAGTCAACATCCTCTACTGTGGACCCCCTTCCCCCCACACATGCACCTACACATCCCCCCAGGACTCTTTGGCCCATGTCCCTTGATTGGTAGTCCAGCGGAGCCCAGGCTAATTCAACTTTTGGTGTTTTTTTTTTTTTGCTATTAACTTGTGGTTTAACCTGCACCTTCCAAATATCATCCATTCGCCATCCCCCACCCTTCCACACACACCTGTCCATCCACCTACCCCTATATCAATGACCCATCTAATTGTCCATCTCTTCCCTGTCCACCTGCCCAGACCTCAGACAGAGTCTGAATACTGGCTGTGCCACTTCCTAGCCTGGTGGCCCAGACATGCTCCTGGCCCTCTGAGCCTCAGTTTACCTTCCCTGTAAAAAGGGGGCTATTAATCCAGATCTACCCAGTAGTGGTGGTTGGGAGCATCACATGACACTTCGTAAATCACCCAGGACACACCTGGCAGCAGCTGGCATTTGGGCACATTTCCCTTCCCTTCTGCCCTTTACAGGGTAGAAGAACCAGATTCCTCTGTGGCATCCCCAGACTCCCCGGGCTTCCCCCCAAGCAGGGAAGACCCCCCAGCACCTCTCTGCTCCTCACTACACCTGCTCTCAAGCAGAGATGGGAAGAACACTGGGAAGGGTGCAGAGCAAAGCCCACTGCTGCTTCTCCTCCCCGAGCCTTCCATTTCAGAGCATAGAGTGAGCCTTTCTGGGAAGGGGCAGGGGAGCAATAAAGGCTAAGGATAAATTCTAATGGTGGCATTTCGGGCAGCAGTTCACAGGTGAGGGGAGACTATTGAATAGTATCCCTGGCAAGTAAAGACCTCTGTCAATTGTAGAATGCTATGCAAATAATTGCAGGCATTGTTCTCTTAGGACGTTTGTTTGTTTGATTATCAGAATAACACAGTCAGGAGGACGGGTCCATTGTACTCATTTTAAAGAGGAGGAAACCAAGAAGCAAGAAGCTGGCTTAAGGCCACCTAGCTGGTAGCAGGCAGCTGGCACTTGCTTCCTTCAGGGCACCTCACCCCATCTCCACCAAGTCCCCGTTGATACATCTCTCCATGGGTGGCACCCCCCTGGTTTGACTCAGGAGGGCTGCATGGCCAGCTGCCATGGGATCGTGGTGCCCCCGAGCCCACTACCACTGCCGGTTCTCCATGCCAGGCAGCCCCAATCCTGCATGTGTGGAATGAAGGTCATGCCTTACGTATGTCACTCGCCATGAGGTGGTGGCTCTTCCTGGACTGCCTCCTGCCTGAATTCATGAAAAGAAAGCGACCAGGGGAGATTCTGGAAGGCCCTGCCCTGTGCTACCATGGACATTTGGCTGAGGTGTGCCGGCTGCTGAGCAGGGCAACTGGCAGCTCTTGATTAAAGCTGGAAGGAATGGTGCCCATGAGCTGGACTGAGCCAAAAACCTGAGACCCTGACAGCTCTGGTGACTTCAAAGGGACCCAGAAGCCTCACCCCACTCACACTGCGGGCAGGGCAGCCCTCTCTCAGATGCCTCAGCTCTGACGTCTGGGAAGAGCAGAGCTCCTGGCACCTCCCCAAGGCCATCCTGCCGCTCCTCAGAGCAACCTGCTATGCTGAGGGGATGGTGGACGGGTCTGGCCATAGTGGTGGCC
>PVKY010014532.1:0-10531 GCA_004027775.1 Bradypus variegatus | reverse complement strand
GAGTCTTTTTAATTTGGCCTACAGTTTCTTTAGTTTCCATAAGATGATCTATTTTTTTAATTACTCTTGCAATATCTTCTTTATTCTCTTCTACGGTCTTCTTTATGTCTTTTATATTCTGTGCCATGCTCTGATAGTCTGTCAGTAGTTCTTTGAGTAACTGAGCCAGGTACTGTGTGTCTTCTGATCTTTTGATTTGGGTGTTTGCGTTCGGGTTCTCCATGTCATCTGGTTTTATCATATGTTTTAAGATTAGGGCGTGTCTGAGCGGTTAGGGGGGAAGGGCAGTTCCAATTATCAAACCTCCCAGGTGTTCCCAGAGATTTAAGTCAGTTCTCTGCCCTGACCCAAAAGTTGTTGGTATTGGCGTACATTCCCTGGGATTTCTGAGCGGTTCCCCCTCCCTGCTGTGCTTATCCAGGACCTCTGCTGAGGCAGGGCTGTGTCACGTCACAAGTGCACGCCGTTCTCCAGGGAAGCCCTGGGACGCCGAGCTGTGTAGGGGCGCTCCCAGCCCGCTTCAAAGATGGTTGAGTGGGAGGCGTTAAATCTCCCTTTCCACACAGCTCCGCTCTCCCAGCTCCGGGACAATCAGCCGTGGGTGTATTCAAAGCCACTGTCCACGGCAGATAATGTGGCGTGTGAGTGGTGCTGCAGGGAAAGCTCCCTGTCAGGCCGGGCCTCCTAGCGCGGCTCTGTGCTGCGTGCTCAGCCCGGGG
The DNA here is from genome assembly GCA_004027775.1 of Bradypus variegatus. Taxonomy (NCBI): domain Eukaryota; kingdom Metazoa; phylum Chordata; class Mammalia; order Pilosa; family Bradypodidae; genus Bradypus; species Bradypus variegatus. The sequence goes on along the minus strand of PVKY010014532.1, from coordinate 9,812 downwards.
CAGGAGCAGCCCCGCCTGCTGGGGAGACGGCTGCAAGTAGTGTGGTCTTTTTTTTTTCTCCTTTTGGCTCCCCTTTGCTCCTTTGGACCTGAGACAATCAGCAGTGGGTATGGGAAGGGGTATCCTCCACGCCAGACACCGAGGTGTTAGTCCACAACACTCCCGTCTTATCTGCAGCTGCTCCCGGGCTCCAAACGCCAACCCACCGTTTCCCCGCACCGCAGCGTGGCCGAGGGACTCAGCCAACTCACTCACTCGTTTTAGAATGCAGACTCCTGGTTTCACCAAATGCACGTTCCCTGTGACTTTAGCAGACCTTGTCCGGCTGGTGCTACTTTGGAGGTGACGTTCTGGGTCACTTTCTGGTTTTTATTCAGTGTTTTTCACGGAGGTGTCCCCTTGCTCTGTCTCACCTAGCCGCCATCATAGGTTCTCTCTCTTCATCCATTTTTTACAATGGATTATATGGTACAATATTTAAGATTGTACTTTTTGGGCAATTGTTTCACCTCCAACAGAAAGCTTCCTTTCTTCTGTTGCATCTCTGGGAATCTTGATCTGTTCTCTTTGTTTTTGTTTTGCCTCTATAGTTTTTTTACACTCCTTTCCTTGTCTCTAGCTGATTTTGGCTGGAGGGCAAATTCTCAGAGGAGGGTCCCTCCAGAGAGGACTTTCTCAAGTCAGTCTTTCCCAGCCAAAACAGGGCCAGACACCCACAAAGGGGCTCAGACTGGCTCCAGAATGCCCTGGGAAGGGGATCAGGCAGGATGCCAGAAGCCTCACTGACAGCTTCTTGAAGCTGTGTTTTCCTGGCCTGCCCAGCAAATGCAGCCCTTCAGCAGACTGTTCCCCACAGCCCTGCAGGAAGCACTGCGTCTTTAACTCTCTACCATCTCTGCCCCTTTCCAGTGCAGGGTTGAAACCATGGCTGCTGCTGCCTTGTCCAGGGTGGGTTGAAGCAGTAGCTCAGAGCCAGGAAACAGCAATATGACTTCATTACTCAAAAACCATGATCACTGATCAGCCATGCCTACCCCTGTTCTGGGAGAATTTTTAATACAATTTTGTTGACATACATTCACACAACATACAAACCTTCCGAAGTATACAATCACTGGTTCACAGTAGCATCTCATAGTTGTGCATGCATCCCCATGACATTTTTAGAACATTTTCATTACTTCAGAAAAGAAACAAAAATAATTAATAAAACCCAAATCCTCCCATAATCCTTATGCCCCCTCTCCCATTATTGACCCCTAGTATTGGTGTGGTACATTTGTAACTATTGATGGAAGAGTATTAAAATATCACTGTTAATTATAGTACATAATTTCCAACAGGTGTATATTTTTCCCATATACCCCTGTGTTATTAACAGATAGTAATAATGTCATACATTTGCTCTAGTTCATGAGTTCATGAAAGAACTTTTTTATATTTATACAGATAATCACGGACATTATCCACCACAAGATTCACTGTATTATACATTCCTATGTTTTAACTCCCAGCTTTCCTTCTGGTGACATACATGACTCTAAACTTCTCCCTTCCACCATATTTAGCACTGTTCATTATTCTCACGATAATGTGCTACTGTTATCTCTGTCCATTTCCAAACATTTTAAGTTCAACCTGGGTAAACATTCTGCACATATTAAGCAACTGCTCCCCATTCTTTAGCCTCATTCTATATCCTTGTAACATATATTCTATATTTTATGTATGAGTGTACATTTTATAATTAGTTCATATCAGTGAGATCATTCAATATTTTATCCTTTGTGTCTGGCTTACTTCATTCAACATCATGTCTTCAAGTTTCATCCTTGTAGAATGTGCTAGCACTTCACTTCTTTTTATGGCTGAATAATATTCTGTTGCACATTTCATTGATCCATTCATCTGCTGATGGACACTTTTGATTGTTTCTATCTTTTAGCAATTTTGAATAATGCCGCTATGAATATTGGGATGCAAATGTCTGTTTGCATCCCTGCTTTCAGATGGGAAAGAAGATTTTTGTGTCCCTTTTCTGTCTCCAGCAAGTTAGCTAGGGAATGGATCTCAAGGGGCCCACTGCAAGAGTTGAGGATGGGCACTGGCAGCTGCCACGTGGAGAGAGCAACTCACTGTTCTCCACCCATTCTTCTTTGAATGCTGTATAGTATTTTTCTACCCTTAATGATTTTTGTTATGGTTGTGTTGGTTGCAGGGAATAAATATTCATTTCAGAGAAGCTGAGCAAAAGGAGAAATTATTATAAGGCTACAGGGTAGCTCATGGAGCCAGAGGCAGGAATGGCAGTAGGACTCAGAAGATTCTAGAACCCATATCACACCCCCCCTTAAAAGGGGGAAGATGTGATTGGTCCAGCTTGCATCAGAGTCTACCCTGGTCTAATCAATGATAGCCAGCGGGAGTTGGGGTCACCAATAAACATGGTTTCTGGAGCTCCACCACTGTGGGCAGTTCTCAGAGAATAAGCAAACTTCCCCCAAATCATCTCTTACTTTTGGAGCAAGGAAAATGTAAGAGGTCCCAAGCCCAGTTCCATTGGTGGACTGAAGTCAGGAGCATAGTTTTCCTGACCCCTGCCTTACCCAACAGGGTGTGATTCTGTGGAGGCTACACCCCAGCCTGGAAAAGTCAGGCCTCAGTTGCCTACATTTAGCAAATAGGCATTTAACTGAGCACCTGCTATATCCATGTTTCTGCTGTGTTGGGGTTGGGGGCTATGTAGATAATCGAGATGTATCTTTCCCTAAGGAGCTCCATCTCTAGGGTGTTGTGGGGAAAGGCACTTCCACAAGTATCTACCCTTCAAGATGGAATTTGGTACAAGAATAGGGATATAGCAGGATGTTAAGAATATGGGCTTTGGAATCAGAGAGACGTGAATTCAAATCCTAGCTCTGTTACTTTCCAGCATAACTTTGGACAACCCCTCTGCAGGTCAGTTTTAAATTCCTCTCTTAATGTGAGACTATGAGGATTAACTGAATTTACAAGCAAAGAAACTGAAGTTGCCAGCACCATCCCTGTTTCTGTTTGAGGAAATCCTATCCATTCTAATAGCTCCAGCTCAAGTATCACCTTTTCCATGAGGCCTTTGTTAGTCTTCTTGGCAAGAAAATATAGGCTCTTTATCCATGCTTCCATAGTCAAGTAATAATTTACTATAGTAATAATAATAATCCCAGCTAACATTTGTTGAGCATTTACTGTATGCCAGGGACCATGCTAATCCTCACAAAGCTCCATGATGTTTATGAGGATTGCATGGGATTATGCAATTATAATCCCATTTTACATGTAAGGAAATTGGCACAGAGAGGTTAATTAATTTGCCTAAGACCACACAGATAATAAGTATTAAAGCTGTGATTCAAATCAATTCTATACAATGCCAGCACCCTTGGTTTTATCTGCCACTCTCCACTGCCTACATTAAGCCAGGCACTCTGCAAGGCCCTTTCTGCTCCCTAACACTGATTATTAAAGGTTGAAATGACAATCATGGGGAAAGTAATGCCTCACCTGTGGAGAAGGTGAGCGTAAGGGAGCAGCCTGAAGCCAGGTTAAGGTATAGTAGAGCAGGGGTAGCTGGACTGCTGCATCTCTTGCAGTAGAATATGAGTAACCTTGGAGGCAAGCCAGAATGAAGGAATTTACACTTATGTCTTTGCAATTCTAAACTTGAGGGATTGTGGGAGGTCAGATCGAATAGAAAGTGACCATGATATTTAAATAGAGGTAATTGTTATTAGACATAAAGCAGGCCTTGAGAACAGGAGATCAGAGCTGAAGTTTCACTTGGATACCAATATCCAAGCCAGGTTTCCTGCCTCTGACCTTTGGCTGCTTTTCTGGGAACAGTCTTTTCTTTCATAGTTGTAGCTGGAATTCTTGGGTCAGAGACTATCTGAGCTAGAAGGGCCCTTGGAGCTTTTGCTGCTGATAATAATAATAATAATGAATGATAAATAACAGCAGAATTGTTTTAGTATTTTTTATGTGCTGGATGATGTTTCATCATGTACTTTGTTTCATTTAACATGATCCTATGAGGGTTTATGATCATGTCCATTTTTCAGATGGGGAAGCTGAGGCTCAGAGAGGTAAGCTAATTTCCCTGAAGTCACACAGCAATAAATGATGGAGGGAGACTCCAGCTCATGTTGGCTGGTCTCCAAAGTCCATGTTGGGCAGTTGGAGCAATATTTGGATTTGGTGGAGCCATAGCTAGAAGCAGCTGAGTCTGAAATCCTGCTGCCTGCAGGCTGTTTTGCCCCCACCATATTTCCCTCATAAGTAACTCCCCATTCCCACTGTGAGTACAGTGACTATAAGTCCTGATTTATGCCTCACGTCCATGTATATTAACACAGCCCCTTTCTTTCCCATAGTGGCCTGATTTGAACAGTATATGGTTACCAGAAATCTAGGGCTCCTGACAGTTGGGAGGCTTCTTTACTTCCTCACTTGCAAAATATTGGGGATCAGAGTGGTATGGGGAGACCTGTGCTTGGGTCTGGCCCTGCCACTGGTTTTCTCCAGGACTTCAGCCAAGCCTTGGCCTTCCCTGGTAACTGACATCTCTAGCAGGAGCAGCCTCCCTGAGGTATTTGCCGTCTCCCTTTCTCCCACTCGTTAGTTAGACTGAGGCCTAGACTCTGCCCGGTAAAGCTGGGAGAGAGTCAGGAACCTGAGTAGCTGTGGCCTCAGAAGAATTAGCCCCAGCTGACATTGTAGGAGAAGGAAATCCAGGACCGTAGCTGCCCCGGGACAGATGCTGGTCGAGGCCCTCAGGAGGCAGCTTCTGGCGCGTGGGGGTGAGGATGCTGCCTCTCAGCCCGGAACACCGTTTCTTCCAGCTCCCACTTCTCTTTTCTTAAGGGAGAGAGTCACGGATCCCAAGGTAGAATCCCTGTTCTGGTTAACTGTCTGTGTGTACTTATTAGCGTGTGTATTTAAAATAAGTCAGGGAAACAAGCAGTGGGTTGAGAAGGTGGATGCTAGCCAGACATACCCTTTACCTACCTCCCTCCCAGCAGTAAAACTGGACACCCCAGTTTTACAATTTCCAAGCCCCGACGTTTGGAGGAGGAACTTCCCGTCTGGAGTGCTGCTGGCTCATCATCTCCACTCTGAATTGCCCTGCACAGCCACTCGAGGGCAGCTAATAAGCAAATGTTCAAACAGTGTAACCCCCGGGGCAGGGGCAGCTTCTTTGCCTGACTTTAAATGTTTGTAAATTGAACCAACCTTAACTTCCCGAGGGTTTTGTAGCATAATTAGTGTTGATGAAGTCCTTTGAAAGGCTTGGATGAAAGGGCATTAGTTATATTGCTCTGCTGCTAATGTCTGTAACCGGTAATTATGCCTGGAGATTAATATGCTGTGGAAATAGTACAGAGGACTTTTAAAAGAAACCTCCGCTGCCTGTGTTGTTAGTGGGAAAGTAGCACTTACAAGGTAGGGTTGTTTTTTCCTAATTTATTTTGCCCCCTTTGAAGGACACCTGAGAACACAATGAGAGATAGTCTGGGATAGTGATTATCACCAGGAAACTTCAAGTCAGGCCTCTAGTTTCAAATCTTTGTGTCCTCACCTCAGGCAAGTCAGTTCACCTTCTGAGCTTTTTTTATTTGCCTATGAACTTCAAAGTTATGTGCTAAAAATAGGAGTCATAGTAGCACCCACCTCCTAGGGTATTTTTGTGACTCCAAATTGCAGATGTATGGAAAGGGCTTAGTGCCAAGCCAGATATTTTTTAAGTGCTTGGTATTTATCAGTCTTTATTTATCAGAGTGGCCTTTTAACTGTGTTTTTGCTGCTTTGATTGGTTTATCCTTTTGAGTTTTACAAGCTTCATTTCCAGATTCCACCCCTCACCCTCCCTAAATTAATGTTGACTTCACTATGTGGTTGCTGTGCCTTGCTTCCCTTCTTCATCTCTTTACATCCACTTGGTGGCAAGTTATTTACAACACATTCTCCTAGCCTTGTGGTTTTCATCAAGATCTCATCACAGTAGGCTTAGTCTCTCTGGGTGAAGAAAAAAATAGCTGTTTCCAGTGACAGGGTGAGCCATATGAAATTGCCAATTTCATAGATCAAAGATGATCAAATATCAGCAGTTTCAAATGGTTCACCCTAACACTAAGTACTGAGGCACGTGCTTTCCCCACATTATCTCGGGAGGTCCTTGTAACAGCCCTGAAACAGGGGCACTATCATCCCAACTAGGGAAGGAAGAAGAAACTGAGGCTCAGAGAAGCAAGTTCCCCTCAAATCCACGTCTGTGTGATCCCCACGTGTCCTCTGAACCTCTGTCCACTCAGGTCTTGGGTTCCTGCAGAATTCCTAGAGCCAGTTTCCAGCTCCCCTTGTCTCCTATAAAGGTAACTGTGCAACTTTGATTTGTTGTTAGAGCCAGAATCAGAATCCTTTCGTCCCCAGTCTGCCAGAGGCAGTTGCTGCAGACTCCCCACCTGTTGACTTTTTTAACAGTTACTCCTCCTCATTAGCATAGGTAAACTGAGTCATAAGTAAACTCATTAGCATAGGTAAACTGAGCTGTGTGCTTCTGTCGGCAAGCTCTGCCAGATGGTTTTTGCCTCCCAGGGATACTGAAGTCCTTCCCTTGCATCCTTGGCTTTTAAAGGAAAACCGTATTTCCTCACACATTCCTTTTAGTTGACATCTAAAAATTTTTGTTACAAATTTAAATATTTTCAAGGTAGTTTCTGGAATATTTGATACTGGCATGTAAAAAACAAAAACAAAAGCAAACTCTTATGAGTTCTTAACTAAAATGCCTGGAGTATAAAAAACATTTGAAACCCACCATCAGCCTTCTAAAGAAAACATTAACAAGCTCTTTTTTACAGTTGGAAACCTTACATCATTTCTCCTTCTTCTTGAATTTATATTTCCCTTTCATTTCTCCCACATAATTTTATCCCTAGTGTATACATTTTAACATTTAAAAGTTTTATCAATACTTATTGTACTTATCTGCAAGAAAAAATGTACAGTATGTAAATCAAATTTAATATTTTAAAAATTTCCTCTGACATGTGCTTCATAAGTGTTGATTCAACCCAGAATAGTTTTTATTGGTACAATTGAATAATAGCAACTGATTAAAACAATATAAAGTTTTATAATTATTATTAAACAAAAATAAGTTTTTATTAGAAATGTATATCTGAATGACAAGAATGGGATTTGTTTTAGTTTCCCTGCTTCTAAAACAAATACCATACAATGGGTTGGCTTAAACAATGGGAATTTATTGGTTCGCATGGATTTGAGGCTAGAAGTCCAAAGTCCAGGTACAGGTAGGACAATGCTTTCTCCCTAAAAACTTTGGTGTTCCAGGACTTGCTGCTGAGATGTTTGGTCCTTGGCTTTTCTGACACATGGCAGTGCACATGGAGGCATCTTCTCCTTTCTCTTCCAGGTTCTGTTGACTTCCAGCTTCTGGCTGCTGCTCCCTGTGGCCTTTCCTTCCCTGTCCAATTTCCTTTGCACCTAAGAATTTCGGCCCTATTGGATTAAGGCCCACCCTCATTCAGTTTGGGCACACCTTAGCTAATAACATATTCAAAGGTCCTATTTACAAATGGGTTCAAACCAGCAGGACCAGAGGTTGGGATCTCAGCATTCCTTTTGTGGGGGGTATGATTCAGTCCCCAACAGGACTTCTTTATTTAATTAGTTCATGTATTCAAGAAAAATACTACTGATTGCTAGAATGAGATAACGTCAGTTCTCATTCAACTTTTGGTTTCCATAGCTGGAAATGCTGAATACCTTGTTTACTTAAATAAGTCCCTGGAATGGAAGGAGTGTTGATATACCAGGGTCACTAATAGTGATAAGCTGTTTTTATAGACTTATTCACTAACAGTATGACTAACTACTCTGTTCAGCTTTGCTAATGCTGCCTGTGCTGGTTTGGATGTGTTTGTCCCCCAGAATGCCATATTCTTTGAAGCACTTTTGTGGGGGCAGACATATTAGTGTTGGTTAGGTTGGGACCTATTGATTGTTTCCATGGAGATGTGACTCAATCAACTGTGCAAGACCTTTGATTGGATAATTTCCATGGAGGTGTTACCCCACCCATTCAGGGTGGGTCTTAAATAAATCACTGAAGTCATATAAAAGAGCTGACACACAGAAGGAGTGCAGTGCAGCTACAACCAAGAGAGACATTTTGGAGACAGCCATTGAAAGCAGACTTTTGCTGATACTTTTTTCCGGAGAAGCTAAGAGAAGACAAAATGCCCCAAGAGCAACATTTTGAAGAATTCACAGGAGCTGAGAGAGGAGCTGGAACACAACCCAGAGTCAGCAGACACCAGCCACATGCCTTCCCAGCTAACAATGGTTTTCTGGATGCCATTGGCCTTGCTTCGGTGAAGGTATACTTCTGTTGATGCCTTCATTTGGACATTTTCATGGCCTTCAGACTGTAGCTTTGTAACCAAATAAACCCCCTTTATAAAAGCCAATCCATTTCTGGTATTTTGTGTGACAGCAGCATTATCTGGGAAGGCACATAGCTGATGTCTGCTGGTTCTTTGCTCCTGGATTGTGTTTCAAAATGGCTTTCTCCAAAATGTCACTGGGCTCCTCTCTCTCAGCTCCTGTGTGCCCTTGCTTCTTTCTCCCTGGGCATTTCTCTCTAAGCATCTAGGGGTCCTCTCTTAGCTTCTCCAGAGCAAATTCTCGGCTTCATCTCTTAGCTTAGTATCTCCAAACGTCCTTCTGTCTACGTTTCCAAACATCTTCAAACATCTCTCCAAGTATCAGTAAGCATCTGAGTCTGTTGGCTCTTAGCTTCTCTCTTAAATACTCCAGTGAACTGATCAAGACCCACCCTGAATGGGCAGGGTCCACACGTCCATGGAAATAATTTGATCAGAATTCTCACCCACAGTTGAGTGGGTCACTGTTCCAGTTTGCTAATGCTGCCGTTATTGAAACCAAAAACTGAGCTGAATATCATCTAAAGAGTTAAAATTTCAGTGATCTGCAACTTGTTGCATTGTGGAAGTTTATTTTTTAACTTGTAAAAACATGGTTTTGTTTAATTTATATTTTTTAAATATTTCATTAGTGACTTACTTCTACTTTTGCCATCTGAATTGACTTGAATTTCTCAAAACAGGTAAATATTGTAAAGTGTGTATTCATGATTTCTGTTGGCTTAAAATGGACAGAAATGTACAGGGAGAATTAAGTTATTTTAATCCACACACAAAAACTCCTAGTGTAAATTAGGTGTTTCTGATATTTTGCTTTGAACAAAATTGAGAGACTGTGCCAGTTTGAAACTGTTACAGACCCCAGAAGAGCCATGATCTTTTAACCCAATCTTGTTGGGTGGAACTTTTGTTTGAGGGTTTCCATGGAGATGTAACCCACTCAACTGTGGTGAAAACTCTGATTAAATTATTTCCGTGGAGGTGTGGACCCTGCCCATTCAGGGTGGGTCTTGATCAGTTTAAGAGAGAAGCTAAGAGCCAACACAGGCACAGATGCTTACTGACACTTGGATAGAAGCTCGGAGATGTTTGAAAATATGAACAGAAGGACATTTGGAGATGCTAAGCTAAGAGATGAAGCCCAGAGTTTTCTCCAGAGAAGCTAAGAGAGGACCCCTGGATGCTTAGAGAGAAATCCCTGGGAGAAAGAAGCAAGGACACACAGGAGCTGAGAGAGAGGAGCCCAGCAACATTTTGGAGAAAGTCATTTTGAAACACAATCCGGGGGCAGAGGACCAGCAGGCA
>PVKY010014531.1:0-10591 GCA_004027775.1 Bradypus variegatus | reverse complement strand
GAGCACTATTAAATAAATGATGGCTAAGTATATTCAACCAAAAATTTGGGAAAAATAAAATCACAAGTGAATGCCTTTTACCCTTTCACTTTGTACTTTTGTTTCTGCTCAAGTACCAAAGTATTCCAGTATATTTCAACATATTCTATTAAGAAAATGTCATAAATACTGATGAGGTGACTTTCATAAAATGGCCACCAACATAGTTATGACAATGGGATATTAACCACAGAATGATCAGATACTTGCGTAACATCTTTCAGATTCTAAATTCTGTTATGATCTCATAAACCTGCTTTTATATTTATATACATTTGGCATAGGCGGTAGGTTGAATTATGTACCTCAGAAAACTCGTTCTTAATCCTAAACCATTCCTGGGGGTGTGAGCCCTCGTAAACAGGACCTTTTTAAGGTGTTATTTCTAGTTAGGGTGTGGTCACCCGAGCAGGATGGATCTTAATCCTATTCCTGGAGGTTTATAGAGAGAAGCCACAGGCAGGAGCAGACCCGGGAATCCACAGAACCCAGAGGAGAAAGGAGAGAAGGGGCCGCCCCGTACACTGCTGCGTGACAGAAATCCAAGGACCCAGGACGGCCAGCAGCCAGCCCCAGAACGCCACAGCCCTCGGGGAGAAAGCATCACATTGATGCCGCCTCGGTTATGACTTCTGCCAGCCTCAAAACCGTGAGCCAATACGTTCTCACTGCACGGTATCTGCCTCTGCAGCCGGGAAACTGAAACAGCACCCACGAGTCCTTAAATGCAGCCCCAGGTGAGCTGTGGCTCAGTCATCAGGGAAAGGTAAACAAACACCACCTGGGCTCCCTCCACGCGCTCATCGGAAGGGCTGACACGGAAAAGGCTGACGACGCCACGGGTCAGTAAGGACGCGAAGCAGATGAACCCGCCACGCGCTGCTCGCGGGGTGCAGCTGGGCACGGCCACCTTGGAACACACCTGGCGGGGTGCACCGGGGCTGGACACGCGCTCCCACAAGGCCCCTGTGCTTCCAACAGAAGTGCACGCATCCCGAAGATGCACGCGGAGATGTGCACGGCGGCTCCACGGCCCAGGCTGGTCAGCAGGGGGTGCACCAACGGCGGCTCAGCCGTGCTCTGCAGCAAAGACAATGAGCCAAGTACCGAAACACACTGACGCGGAGGTTGAGTGAGAACCCAGACGTGGAACAATTCCAGTCTAATGACACGCCCCAGCCGGCCACCACGCCCCAGCCCCAGATGTCAGGCAGCGGGCACCCATGGGAGCAGGAGGAGGTGTGATTGAGGGGGGTCAAGGAGGGCCTTCTGGGGTGCAGGGAGGCTTATGCTTGAGCAGGCTGGGAGTTCCATGGGTTTTCACTCTGCAGGAACACAAGATTGCTCTGTTGTTTTGGCATGTATGTTCCTCATCCATAAGAAAATTTGTTTACAAAGTAAATACAAATTACATCTACTTTTAAGCCTTATGTACATAACTGTAATATTCTCCCATTTATTAAAAAAAATAAAAGTTCCTAATTCCTTCTCTTTACATGAAATTTTCATGTTTTCAACTTCTAACAGTTTTAAGTACCAGTATTATGAAAGCCACCTAAAAGTACTCAGTGTTTCCCAGCCAGTTTTAACAGTCCTTACAAGTAACATCCTGGGTGTAGAAATATAATTCTAAGATTTTTCAAAGTTAGATGGGAAATCATTTTTAATTCAAGGGCTCATAATAGAATTTAATTGTAAGGTATTTTAAAATACAGCCCAGTTATAATGACCAGACACCAACTGTTGAGCCCTGTCACAGAGAGGGAAATCATTCACACACCCACACAAGTCACTTGTTTGGCAAAACATCACTTATAAAAAGAACACATTTAAAAGGGGCTCTCTCAAGTCATTTAATAATTCAGCGTGTGTTTATTCTTACTCGCTGGTATGCAGTTCTGCAAAGACACTCAAGCAAACATTTCTATTCAATATCCAGCCCTCATCAGAGTAGCGTTTGCTTCCTTTTATACTGCAGCAGAAAATGAAGGCAGTTTTAACAGCATAGAGATTAAATTACCAAAGGAAAAATGCAGTTGCTCACTCTGTGACAGAAGTGGCCGGCACTTCAGGGTGTTGGATGGCCTCTTGTGTAGTCATTATACCAAATCCTCCCAAAAAAGCATCTCACTCGGCTGACACTCAAGGAGATGGACCTTTCTTTTTTTAAGAAACTTTAAGATTTATTTTTGTGTCTCCTTAAATGCTCATACATACTTGGGTAATATATATCTAAATTTACATTAAATAGCTTAACAACTCCTCACCATTCATAATTGGGCTTCAAGCACACGCCTCACGTGTCACCAGGAACATGATGGCAAGACAAAGTGATCTCGAGGAAAAACAAACCCTAGCTCATCTACCTGTGGTGTGGCAGCGGCCCCATTTGAAGTAAATTCCCAAAGCTCCAGGAAAGGGGAATTCACAGCCAGCGCGACAACTGGAGAATCGGTCCCGTGGCTGCCCTTCGATGACCTTTCTGCACAGCCCATATGAGTGAGCATGGGCTTAGGCTACCAGTTATTACCAACCCTTGCTCACTTCAACATACCAGTTTCCTTCCCCTGGCATCGCAGTCTGCCACCTGTTGTTCCGTGTTGCCCTCCTGCAGCTAATCCTCAAAGCCCATTTTTTCCTTCTGAGTCCTCAGCGCCGGATGGTCACCCAGAGCTGCTGGGCTGTAGCCCCCCAGGTTCAGTCTCCTGTCCCAGGGGCAGAATAAATACGGCCGCTCAAAGTGGAAAAGGCCTTGGGTAGTTGCCTCCCACGGACTCCTCGGAGCTAAGTCACGACTTCTCGCAGCCCTTCACCCTCACCGAGCACCAAGCCACACACCTGTAGCAACCCGACCCCCGGGCACCGTCAGAACTCAGCTCACCGCCCTCAGCGCCATCTTTTCACATCCTAAATGCTTCTTGGCAAAAAAGCTCTGCTCCTTCTTAAGCAATGCTCTTTTTCTAAGTTCTTGCAACGAAGACGATTTCCACTTGGCACGTTCCAGAACAAAAAGTATCTCTAGTTGACTTAAAGGGACTCGGACGAACCATATGCAGACTGGAATAGCGCAGGCGGGGGGCTGACGGTGGGGGACGGATCACCCTGGGTCTGTGCAGAAAGAGTACGGAGGCAGCCACCAGCCCCAGGACGCCAGCGGTGACCAAGTCTAAACCCAAATGCCGCTGACCGTGGTGGGGGTGGGGGCCCGGTCAGCACTATGGGGTAAACCAAGTAGGGCACGTTGGAGGGGAGGGGAGGCAGTACTGACCCCAACAGAAACAAAACCAGAAGGCCATAAAGGATTTACAGAAGACCCTCCTGCCACAGAAACCGGGGGCAGCGGTAGCAGTGGGTACCAGAAGCCAGGGGGACAGTGGCGCCCAGGGAAATGGAGCAACGTTTGCAGTCGGCAGCCGGTATGTCAGAGTGTGAGCTGGCACTGGCAAGAGACAATCTATGAGAACTTTGGCCGCTGGGGGACACAGCCTTGACCCCAAGCCTCTGAGGTGTGAGTGCTGACACCCCTCTTTAATGACAGGCCCTTCTGCCACCACATGTGAGTGTGTTTGCGTGGGAGGGAGCCTGGCGCAGCCTCTCTCGTCTAGGGGCGCGTCCCAGACTTCTTGGCAGGAATTCACCGCTCGTTACCCGAAACGAAGACAGCGTCCCCAAAGGCAGCACTGTGAAGTGCCATCTCAAAGACACCATGACAAGAAGCCAGGCTTTAACAAACGATTATGATGACTGAATCATCATACAGCTACTCCTTTTTAGTTTCTAGTGTGTTACACTAGCCAGAGGGAAATACCTGACATCACTGCCCTGTAATCCAGCTGCCTTCATCTCTGATGCTGACTGTGAAACTACCTAGCAGTTATCTTGCGATTTTAAAATCTTGTGACTGACCCCCACTTGTACCCCCTTATGCTGTTTTTCAACTTTAGAGTTTTACGATCACCAAAGACAGTCCCTAAAGTTTATTAATGAAGGGCCTTGGGTCAGCCCAGAACTAACCCACCCCAATCCCAAAACTATCTTGCTAGACAGAGCCAGATCTAACCAAAATGGGCCCATCTGACATGAGCAGTAGGTTAGACTTTAACCTGTAAGTGATCTATACCTTATTATAATACTAAAAACCACGCCCATCGTATCAAGGCCATTTTTTACACACATCCTGTGACTAAGCATGTACTCAGTCTGCACATGTTCAGTAATGAGTTCACCTCTAACCACATCATCTGGGGCCATTGTGCTCATTATCCTAAAACCTGCCATCACTGGATACTGTTCAACCATCAGAGTTAGTGCAGTTTGGGGAGACAGATTTTTGGGCCCAAAGGCCGTCTGCTCTCCTGCTTCATGCCCAGAAATAAACACTTTCTCTTTAAAACCCAGTGTCTTAGGAACTGGTCATTTGAGCGCATCAGGCAGAGAACCCCCCGCTTCCAATCGACATCAACGTGACATGTTCTATTCATCCTAAGCAGCCTCAACCATTTCAAGACCAACAACAATTTTCTCTTTTTCAATTCATGCCCAAAATGGGAAGAAGACAACGCAAGCCGGAGCAAGCTAGAGGGCTTCCAACCAGGACCTCAGCTTCACCAATGGAGACGTGGGTATCCCTCACCACCCCCCAGAGAAGCCTGCCGGCATCGTGGGAGTCACCGATTCTGTCAGAAGAAACTTTCTCAATGAAGTTCACACTTGTCTTTCCCCAACCTGCCAGGAAGAGTGATTATCACGCACGGACTCAATTAAATGGCATGGTTTCCACTTCAACTGAAGTAAGGAAAATACTACTTAAACCATAAGGATGAGAGCAAAAAATCACTTTTTTAAAGAAAACCTAAATTTTTATTCTAATGCACTTCTCAAAATCAAGAATTTAAAAGCCACCTTACCTGACGAACAAAACTATTTGAGGTAGTGTCAGACGACGTACTCCCATCAGACCCTTTGAATCTGTTCTTCCTTCTAGCTCCTTTCCCATATGACTACAAAAAAGAGGAGAAAGACAAACAAGATTATTTTTTCAGCCCTCTCACAGGAGTCTAGGCCTAATTCTATAAAATGCCAAAGATCAAAACTCGCCATCATCTGCTCATCATTAGGAAGTTATTGGTGGAACCACAAAAATGTATTCAAATTGGTGAATCTATATGGAGAAGTTTCTAGACAAAGCATTTCGTAACTGGCAAATTAAAACAATTTGAGGTATTTGTAAATACGTTAGCAGTCAAGAAGCAAAAGGAACTGAAGAGAAAACATGTACGTACAGAAAAGTAAAGGTAAGATGGTTTTTTTTTTAATTATAGGATTCAGCCAAGCACAAACATCCACCAACGAACTTGTTGTTTTCTGTTAAAGCTACAGTTTACAGTCAGAGCACTGAGAATAAACTATGTATCAATCTGCATTTAATTCTAGTCACAGGTAACGATATTGGGAATACTGAACATTAAAATGCAAGGGAAAAATAGCTCAACCCTGAGCTTAGCGTGAACTCGCGGAGGCTGGAAGCCCGTAACACACCTGGAGGAAATCTGCCAGCCTGTCCAAGCTCAGGCTTCCAGTTCTCAAAGTGGGACACTGATGCCTAACTTGCAGGTTTGTTGCAAGCATTAAGTGAAATAACATATCTATAGCATGTAACATAAGATGGAGCAGGTGGCAAGGATCAAACAGTACATGAAACTGCAGCGCCCACGTCAGGGGTGGAGGGAAGCGAGAACTTCTAAACAATATGTTTACAATTCTTAGGCTCAGAGAGATGTCATTAGACTACTGGAATTTACAGAATTTATATTTTTTTAAATCACCATACTCAGGTTTTGAAAATGTTACTTTGTTTATATTTCATAAGTTCATATGGCTTTAGTTAAAATGGAAATATAAACCATAATATACATAACATTTGGGCAAGTTGAACTCTATTACAAACATTTGTGTTATGAGTAATTTAGAGGAATCTGCAATCAGTGAGAGGGTGGTATAATCTTAAAGCAAAAAAAATCTTTTCTTAAATGCGTTTGTTCTCTTCTAAGTATCCAAGTGATTTATGCAACGCAAATTGTTTCCATGGCATTTAATTAACTCCGCTTCATCAAAGGGAAGACGGGCTGAGCTGGGCTTTCAGAATGTAATGTACACGGGCTCCTCACTCACAGCTCATTCTTCTGTCTTGGGTAAACATTATTCAGTCAACTGTTGAAAAATAACATCCTTCCAACAGCGTTCTTTTCCAATTAGTATGCAAAGGTTTGGACAGAAGTGCCGTCCAAGGCTGAAGAAATCTAAAAGTTCGAAAATGTCCTTAAAACACAAAAATGTTACATTATATCATATGGAAAAATGCTGAAAACCCTGAAAGCATTTCTTAGGCCTAACCTAATGCTTCTTCTTGGGGGGAGGGGCCCAGGCACTTATCTTCAGGAAGAACATACACTGCATTTGAGAGCAGAGAGAACAAGTATCACCTCCTCTGGTGACCACGTCTGTTTCCAGCACCATCCGACACACGTGGAGGGCAGATGCGACTCTGTGGCCGTCAGGTCTCAGTGGTGAAGGATAAAGGGCTTTTGCTCCCTGGCTGCTCCGCTGTGGGAGCTGCTCACACCCGCGGGAGGCACACGAGGTCCGGAGGGTGGAGCCCAGCAGAGGCCGCGCCCTCGGGGCAGGGGTCCTGGGGGGGGGTTCTCGGGGTCCGGGTCCTCAGGGTCCCTGGAAGACGGGGTCCTCGGGGTCCTGGGCAGTGCGTCAGACACACCCCGAGCGCGGCCTCGGCCCCCGGACCCCAGATACCCGCCGCAGAGGCCTCGGCGGTGCCACGCACACGGGGTCCTCGCGTCGTCCCAGGCGTCCCGGCCTCGCTACCTGAACCCCGGGTCCTGGGGGGCACCGGCCGGGCGCGGCGCAGCGTGAGGCGAGGACAGCCGCGCCGCCCCGCACGCACATCCCGCAGGCCTCTTGCAAGCAGGAACCCGTGCGCGCCGCCGGGGCACTGCGGAACACCCCATCGGCATAAATGATGCTTCCAAAAAGCCAAGACAAACAGACAGGCTTAATTCTCCCTCGACCTCGCTATGCTACTAATTTAATCAGCAGTTTATCTTCTGCGGGCTTTTTTTTTAACTGTACAGAGACTACTCAATGACTAGTTATTTTTTCTAACAATATCCAGCATCAAGAAAAAAAGAGTCTTTGGAAAGCTCATTTTTAGGTACTTTAAAAATGTTAGTAAAAAATTATACTGCCATTACAAAATTAAGTTTTCTTTAGTTCAATGCATATTTAAAATTAAATCCATCTTATTATAATGACTTATTTTTGAGTTATTTTAAATCTTTGAAAATAAGTACCAGAGTATTTTATCTGAAGGAATTTTTTAAAAGGGAAAGCCAAAACTCCCCTACATTGAAAAACTATGAGTAATATTAATATTCAAATATTATTTTGACTGAATTTGGAAAATAAATATCATTTTTTTAGTTAATTTGCCACTTCAAAGGCAGCTACTTTCACAATCAACAGTTTTTCTATTTTTTAGCAATATGACCTTTTCCCCCCAATACATGAAACATAACATCAGGGCAGGCTGAGTTGCAGGAAGGAAGGGGTAAGGGTTAGAAGGGGTCTGTGAAGCGTTTCCGGAAGATTCTCCCTCGCACATGCTTGGAAACAGAGTCTGAAAGTCACTAATTTCTATCTGTCATCCATTTGGAGCTTAAAAAAAGCAAATTATGTTACCAAAGCAAAAGAGAAAATAAAAGGCATGAATGTAAATTCCTTTACTTCTCCTAAAACAACCAATCAAGCCAAGGAAGATTTCAGACACTAGACAAAAAACAAAACTTATTTTCACAAATATATAAATGGCTTATTAAGAAGACATGAAAAGCCCATCACCATGTCAGTATCAGTTGCGTGAATGACAGTCTGACACCAATTGCTGTTAAAATTGTACCTTCCTCTTAAAATCAGCCAATGACTGCTGGTGTTCTCCCAGGTAACTGAAACTAATTTCCACATGGTTGAGGCAGACAGTAGTTAATTACAGACGTAATCAGATAAAAGGAGATGTCAGCTGGGCTCAGAAAGGTGGCCTGGCACCCCGAGGATGCAGCCTTCAGGACATGGCCCCCAGGACGCAGACTCTAGGACACAGCCTCCAGGAAGGCCCCCAGGATAGCTCTCGGGCCGCCAGGCCTCTGGGGTGGGCTGACAGCCGCAAATCCACCTACACTGCTCCCCACGAGCGAGACGCTGAGGACTGGGACCTGTTTTCGTCCCTCCATTTCATCCTCTGAATTACTGACATCTCCTCATTTCATGGTTCAAAGCAAACAGCCAGAGCTACCTAGAGAGGCCTCGAGAGGTAAACCTTGCCCTTTACGGGGAGCCAGAACACTTTCTAGGAGAGAAGGAGCTGGGACTGCCTCCCCAGGAAGAGGCCAAAGCCAGTCGCTGGCTTTTATGTGATCTGCCAGGACAAGGGCAGAGCCTCAGGGGGCCTCCGCAGAGCTCTCCAGGGTCTGCAGGAAGCAGAGGGGTGCCCGGACAGGGGCGGTGGGCAGGGGCAGTGGGAAGGCTGGGGAAGGCCTCCAGGGCAGGCCCGGGAAGGGCACAGGGGTGGGGGGCAGCAATTACCTTTCCCTGCCCCAGGGAGAGGGGGCAGGAGGCGCTTACATTCGTAGGACGGGCAGAGCATGGAAGCACCAGCACCCCGACGGGGAGGGTAAATTCGGCTCCACGCTCCACGCTCCTTGCAAGGACAAGGCCACACACTGCCTAACTCAGAGAATTAAGCCAGCAACAGGGAAACACGCGAAACCCCAACGATACATCAAACCACAAGACCAGCTAACCCCCCAGTCACCCATCCAGCCAGATACTTTATTTCGAAGTTTCAAACCCACACAGCCATTCTGACTGTCGCGGTTCTCAGCTTCTTCCTTGCCTGATCAAGGAATAAAAAGAAAACAGTGAGAACGCCAGGACGGAAACACTGCCCAAGGAGAAAGCAGGGGTCAGGGGTGAAGGTGGAGTGCCCACGAAGCCACTCTGTGGAGACGAAGGACATTTCTAGAAAACAGGGCCCCGGAGAAGGGCTGCCACTCTTTTTAGACAAAGAGCCAGGTCGCTGCCGTTATCATCATGCTGGAAAAGCGTCTGGCAAAGGCAGCTGGGGTAGGGGCCGGATCCGTCGCTAGGAGCAGAACAAACAGGCCCGCTGGAGACGCCTGCTCATTTTCAGGTGTGACTGCCGGCCCCTACAGCTCAGCGAGGCCCAGCGCACCCAGAGGCTGCCCCGGTTTCCCAGCACCTGCTCCCCACCTCTGCCCTATTCCCAGCCCCCGGCCAGCTCCCAGGCCCCCAGCCTCCACCCAGCAGCGCACACCCCCCAGAGAGTCACAGCGGCACCCAGAGCAGCGGCAGAGAGAGGCACAGGCCCAGGGCCATCGTCCGCTTCCAGAGGCCCCACCGCACAGGAACAAGGCAGCAGGCGAAGACACGTGTGACGATGACTCTGACAGCCCCATTCAGTTCAAAATATTCCGTCCCAGTAGGTAACCAAGGCGAAGCTGACTGGCGGGGTGTCCATATTCTTTCTTTTGTATTAAGGTTTTGACCTGAGCTCTGTGTTTACACCCAGCACATCTCGGCTTGGACCAGCTGCATTTCGAGCGCTTGGTGGCTAACACGTGGCCAGTGGCTCCTGCGTGGCCAGGGCAGACTCGGAGCTCTGCGGAGAGGCTCCTGTAGGAGCACCGTATTTTGGGAGGAGACAGCACCTAAGGGTAAACTGAGGCTTCCAACAGGTCAAACGGCAACACCACTCGCCTAAATCCCGGCGTTCACGACTTCGCAGTGAGGTGGCCACTCAGTTCTCGATTCTTTTTGTTTCTGAGTATGCCGTGGATGGAAGGCACAAGGGCGCCCGACTCCAGGGAGGGTTACGGAGCAGAGTCTGCAACTCAACACCCCTTGCTTTGTTCTCACAAAACTTGCACAGAATCCAGGGGTGAAATGGGGAGCACTGTTCAAGCCAGTGGCTGCTCACAGGTTCCACATGCAAATGAAAATTACTATGGCTTAGGGCCACAAAACAATGAAATGCTCCAGAGGCCTCCTTCTCGGACAGTCTCCCCACTAGCCAGACAGAGAGGGGGTGCCAGGGCTGGGCCAGGCTTTGCTCAGCCCCATGACCCCAAGATTTACTAGGTATAAAGTCACAAGCGAGGCTTCCCTTCAGTTATGGTGTGACACAAACACATCGCAGGTAAGTTGCCTTCCTTGAGAGATGGTGGTGGGTGCAGGTGGTGCTCACACCCCTCACCTGCAGGAAAAATCCATTTCTCCTTCTCCCCACCTGGTCCCTGGGCAATCACTTGCCAATTCCCAAGGCCTGAGCCCTCAAAACGTCCCGGGCACAGAACTCTTGCACCCATTTTCTCTTCATCCACTTTTGTTTAGGACTTACTAGCTCTCACCCAGATGTGCTATCACCCTCCTTTTTGGCAGCTCCACCCCTGAACCCCTGAACCCC
>PVKY010014530.1:0-10530 GCA_004027775.1 Bradypus variegatus | reverse complement strand
TTTCTCCATTGATGGGGATTGAATCATAAACCCACAAAAGACATGTTCATGTCTTAATTGGCATTCCTGCGATGGGAGCCCATTTGTAAATAGGACCTCGGAAGATGTTAATATTAGTTGAGGTGTGGCCAAACTAAATGAGGGTGGGCCTTACTCCAATAAGGCTGACATCCTTATGAGCAAAGGAAATTGGACACAGAAGGACAAGCCAGGAGTCAGTGGAAATCAGAGCTGCAGACAGTGGCGAGAGAGCTTGCCACGTGATGAAGGATTGCAGGAGCACTACAGAATCCGGGAGAAAGCAATCCCTCCCACCACCCTGAGTGTTGAAGCCAGCCAATGTGTAGTAATTGTCATACCAACCTTGGCAAAATTAGACACCCATCTTCCTATGGTTCTCTCCCTTCTAACCTAAT
Organism: Bradypus variegatus; assembly: GCA_004027775.1. NCBI lineage: Eukaryota > Metazoa > Chordata > Mammalia > Pilosa > Bradypodidae > Bradypus > Bradypus variegatus. The sequence continues at coordinate 10,114 of PVKY010014530.1, read as the reverse complement.
TCCCTAGAGCAGACCCCTACTATCAGAATGAGGACCAATGCAGAAGAAAACAGGGAACTTTGCTGGTTGGACTTGCTTTCACAGAAAAAGGAGAAAACTCTTTCACCTCCTGCTCCTCCTCCCCTACTTTCTCCATTGTCTCCTCCAATTCTTCATCTTCTTTTTCACTCTTATCTTCCTTTCCTGCCACATGACATGCCTTTCTTAAGACTCAAAATTTACTATAAGTCCTGGCTCTGCCTCAATCCAATGGGTTAAATGGGCTTTGTGGGGACAGGCTAGGAACCAAACCACTCCTTATGAGGTGTTTACAGGGGAAATGCATTTTAAATTCTAAACAACCCACTTACATATTAACCATTAAACTCTCCACCTACTCTCAAGTTAGGTACCGTTTGTGGTTCTGGTGTACTTTGGACAACTGTCTCCCTTATTAAGAAATCAAGTCAATCCCACAAGCATACCAAAGTACCAAGTATTTGTATATTTTGCTACATCATATTAATCTCTAATAACATCTTAAGTTTGTTTACTTTGCCCTGCCAGCTTGAGTGACGACACGCAATTGATCTTTATCTGACAGAGCTTGAAACACTGGCTCAAGGCAACACACTGATTCGACTTCGGAAAAAGCATCTGGGGTTAAACGTGCCAGGTGTGGGCCAGGCAGATGGCATAGCAGCGGTGCCTTGTGTTGTCATGCACATAATCTGATTTCTGAAATGACCTCGAGACACCAATTTGCTCTGCTCGATATCAGGTGTGCTGCAAGGAGCCCAGTCTCTGGGGAACGCTAGCACCACTTTTCAGCACTTCTCATCTGTGGGCTAATGGACAGCACTCTCATTGGAAATGGCACTGTTTGCTCTTCCGGCAGGAAGAAATTGTTCAAATGTTGGTAGCTTTAGCAGGCAGCAGGTGTGGCAGTGCCTGCTGAGTAGATAATTGAAAAGATTTTTTTAGTTGCAACTTTGGCACCCAACTGTAAATGATACCCTTCTATGTTCCTACAAATGCACAAGGAATGAGTTTAATTTTTGCTTTGAACAACGGTTATATCTATTTTTATTTTTGCAAAAAGCTATTTGTTATTTTGCAATGTTAAACCTTGAGGAAAAGTAAATTTGGCAGTGAAATACTATGGAATTTTTTTCTGTTCATGAAAAAACAGTAATAATAATGACTTTTGCATTTATTTTTATGACTTCTAATAGGATTCACAGCCTGAGAAAGGTGCCTACTTTTCTTTTACTCAGAAACTTGAGTTTTCTAAGTTTGCTGACTGAAATACAAAGACTTTTACAAAGAACTGAAATTTCAATAGGTAACTTTACAAACTTTTCAAACTTGATTTTAGTACATTTCTATATTTTGTTAAAAACATCAGACATTATGAAACTTTCAGCCAAAATTAAACTGTTGTCTCCTGAAACTAACCAATGGAGATCCTCATTTCTGTCTGGATTTATGTGACATTAAAATCACATACTTTTATCAGTTGTCAAAAAACGTATTAAATAGATCAAAAACAATTTCCAATCTTGTGAGCAGAATGACTGCAGAATTGATTAAAATGTTCCCTCTTTAACCACTTGTGTTAATAACATGAAGACAATGTTTTATCATCAGCAAAAACTTTCCATAGTAAGGGATCAAGAGTTTGGGATGTTAAGGCCAAATATATAATGTATATAATAACCTAACAGCAGTAGTTTTAAATTACTGCTTTCATCAATACAACACAGTATTTCCCCTGAGAACTTTGAACACTGGACCTGCCATAGTATATAGGGACTTCAGGGGGTTGAACATAGTTTTGGTTTATCAAAAACCATTCTTATTTCCTAGAATAGCAAAATCCATTTTAAAATATTCAACATTCTTTCTTGTTGAGGTGCATGGTGAAGCACGGTTCTGCCCACCTCTGGAAATGATGTTCATCACTGACACCTGGATCTTAAATTGGGAAATTGATACACTGGGATATATTCCAAGGAGAAGACCAGGATCTTGAAAAAAGCTGGAGGAGATATCCTCTGAAGACTATCTGAAAGAATTATTTTTTAGCACAGGGACACCAAAGGGTTAGGGCAACATAGCTACGGAAGGGCTGTCATATGCAAAAGGCTCTCATCTTTGCATGACTCTTGAAAGGTAGAACTATCAGTAAAGATTGGGAGTGGAGAGAGAGGAAGTTTTGAATTCAATGAAAGGATGAAGTTACTAATTCTTACAACTATTGCAAATGCTGTGTCTCCAACATTATGTGGTCTTGGTTACTGTTCTGGAATTCCTGAAATAGCACGAGAAATATTTGACAGGATTGGTGGAGAGGGGGTGGGGTTTGGGCCAGACCACCTTGAAGTTCCCTTCTGGAAGGCTAAATTCTATTATCTTGGATGATTCTGTGCACATTCTTTATCTTTGTGTGCATATTTATGTTGTTATCTGTTCCCAATCCTGTGGCTTCTGGTCCAACCTTCTCTTACTTGCTGTCAACTCCCCTGCTTCAATGTTGATTCCACACACAGATTCAACTACATCCCACAGAAGTATTTATTTTCACATGGCTAAAGTTGCAGGGAAAAAAAAAAACTTAAAATAACACTTCCCCCAAAGTGTTCAGAACATAAAGTTTTCTTTTGAAAACATAAAACTGTCTTAAACAGTAGACAAGTTGCACGTGTGTCATCTAAAATTACATCACTCCACCCAATAGCTCACTATTAAACGCATCTAAATTCCCTGCCTTCCTTTTCTGAATCTGTTTACAAAATGAGTCCTAAACACAGATGGAGCCTTCTTCTGTCTGCACATATTAATTTGTGTTTTTATTTACGCTTTTCTGATCTTTGTGACGTTTTGTCCTTTCGCCTGACACCAAGTCATTGTTTATACATGTCTTGTGGAAAGGTGGCCCTTGCCCTGCAGTCAGCCTCACAAACCCCTGACACACACGCATGCATTTTTTATTGTTCTCACATGTTGCTTAACAGCCTGCGTGATTACTGCTTTACAGCACAGCAGATGGGTTCTTGTATAGCGGTGAAACAGATGAGATGCTCAAATCGATTGTTTTATCAACAATCAGTTGCAGATAAAAATCATTTTAATGAGAGAAATTAATGGTGTTTGCAAACATGATGTTAATTAAAGAACATCGCTTAGGCGGTTTTTTGTCGCCTCTCTTTTTCTCTGCACATAATTTTTTGTTACCCATGACATCTTTCATTATTGACTCATGCCCCAAAGAAAAGGCGATTAAAATCTGCTTTTGTTTGATGTAGCCTTTATTGAAGAAAGAAATAGATCTTTCTGAAGCTTCCTGGTGAGATGAAAGTCTAATTATCTCCACAAATGAAAGGAAAAGCTTTAATTAGGCCTGTGCTGAATCTGCGCACTGTGAATTTGTGCATTGTGATGGATGGAGCCCGCATTTCCTCCGTGACTGCAGTGGAAATAATGAAGGAAGAGGAGAGGTAGCCTGCTCCCGTGATTCAGCTGGCAGAGTGGAGTTGGAGGCGCACCTGGGTTGTGATCGAGTGCCCGGAGCAGCTGCCACGGGCCATGTTTCAGTGCAGTGCATTCGGCTGTTTTACAGCCTCCCTCTGAGCTTTGATCTCTTTTCAAACAGCAGGGGTCCTAACAAATCAAGCTTTTCATGTTTCACTCAGTTTCACTCTCTTTTGCTTCACCATTCACACTCGAGCTCCAAAGAGGATGGATAAAATATTGTCTTTTTCTGAAGCAATTAATGATCAGCAGTTGACGTGATTGAAGTGGGTATTATGCCTTACGAGTGGTATTTTAAGGTCGACTGTATGGAGGATGTTAGGGAAAGGAATGAATTTTTTATTTAACTTCTTCATTGTTTCACTGTTTATGATTTTACTATCATTGCGCAAAAGGCTTCCTATGGGTGCCTGCTTTTGGAAAAGTGCTGAGATTTCCACCTGGTAAGGAGGGTGACATTGTGGATTATTTTAAACTGCCACCTGTCACGTGGAAGAAAGCTAAAAACACTAAATATGCTGGATCCCTCATTGTGTCCCACTTTTACCGTGTTGAATGAAGTTTGGTCTGTTTTCATGTAGTCCTACTGATGCCAGGAAGGTCAAACTCTGTACTTGCTCTCTCATGGCTTGCTGTTAATCTGTTCTTTTCTGTGAATCCAAAAGCACTTCTGACATCGAGAGTGATGATGGGGATTATTTCAAACACCTTTTTTTGGCCAGGATTAAAAAAGGAGTTAGCAGGGGAGGAAAGGGGGAATGAGAACAAAATTGAGCAGCGTGTACAGTCAATTTGACCTGCCTGCCCTCTTTTGTTAGGAATTCCCTATTATGAAAGAATGATAAATTCATTACAAAATGCCCATCCAACGGTAGAAAAATTAAGCAGTCAACCTCAAAACGTGGGAGGAAAGAAATTGCATGTGGAACATGGGACTTTCGCTTACTCTAAATGAGGCTGTAAACTGAAAAGTAACTTTCGTGATGTAAAGTAAACCTATTTTTAGGTGGGTTCTGGATGGTCATTGGGATGGAAAATGTGAAATTAATGTTTTCTTGAAGGGAACTTATCACTCCCCAAATTATGAAAGTTAGGGTTTATAGCTGAAGGGCAACTCTTTTTCTTTCTTTTTTTTTTCCTTTAGCACTTTTGTTATTTGCTAGATATCTATGTAACTCTTTGAGTCTTCCTCCCACTCTGTTTGCTTCTGCTGACTCGCAGTTTCCCTCATTTAGAGAAAGCTTTACAGCCTCTGCGTTTAGTCTCAGGGTATAATCACTAATGTTTATAGTTTGCTTGCACAGAATTAACCTTCCTGCAAGCGGTTGTGCCCAGCAGACAGGCCTTATTAAAGTCACAATATGTAATCAGAAAGGTACAAAACAGAACTTGACAGCTGCCCTGTCTTTCATTCTATACTGAAATGATGTCGGTTGTGGTCAAAACAGTGCATAGGTAGGAATGAATTTACAGAGATGCTAAGGGAAGAGGTATCTAAAGTAAGTTGACAGGAATTAGGGACAAATAGATGATATCCAACAGTTCATTCCACAGCACCTGTGAGCATCCAGACCAAGTCCTTCCCCTAAAATCACAAGTCTATAGGAAAGTGTGGGATCCTTGGTAACTCTATAATTTATTTCAGTGGAGTAGAGCATCAGTTAGATAGTAAAATAAACCTAAAACCCAGTGCCAGAGACCAGGTGCAAGCAAACCCTCTAATTAAATGCTCACTTTCTTCCTTTCATGCTTTATCTGTGTCAACATTCAATTTCACTTCTTTACAGATTAGCGCCATCTCCTTCGTATGTGACTTCAATAGTGTTAAAAATGTCTTATGTGGGTGTGTGTACACTGCTTATTACATGAAGTGGAAATAGTGACAAGGTAGCATCACAGAGCTCAGGAGACCCTGAAAAGTTAGATCTTGGCTATTGTTAGCTAATTTTCACACCAGAAAATATTTTTAAGAGAATTTTTCCCTCAATTTAAAAGTTATGATATTTAAGGCCATGTAAGGCCAAAATTAGGATACTGGTCATTTGAACAAGAAGGAAAAATAATCTGAGGTACAGAAAAATTTTAGGAAACCTTCTGCAGACTGCCCCTCCCCAACACAAGAGCTCTCTATGACTCGTTGCTCAGTTCAACCCTGATGCTCCATTATGCTAAAAGTGCTTTCCAATAGTAGCCTCAAAGTAAGCACTTTAACTAAATAAATACAACCTATTAAAGACAGGTAAGTTACAATTACTCAATAAAAGATATGAATAGCCACGTTAATGTAAAAGGAAGTATAACAGGAAAAAAAAAAAAGGAATGACCTATATGGAACCGATCCAGTACTTCTTAGGGAATGGTGTCAAAGCAACAACATTTTAAGAAAGTGGAAGAGCCATCTGAAAAGTAATACTAAGCCATGGGGAGATGTTTGTCCTTACAAGTCAGAAAAGTGAGTTCTAATTAAAAGGAACTGACAATCCAAAGAATACTTCCACGATAAAGTTCCTTCTTTACCTCACTAAAAAGAATTTGGGGGCTGCTGATTCTTGTTTTCTAAATGACCTTAACTGTGATATATTTAGAACTCTGATGTATGGAGAAGTTGTATCTGGACCTGAAATCTAGAAGGATAACCTTTTTTGAGTCACCATTTCCCCCTTTTTTGTTATCAGTTGTACGTGTAGGTTAATAAATACACATTCACTTTTGGGTGTTGAACAAAAAGCAAACATTAAGATGAATAGTTAAAATGCCAGAAGATCATGAAATGACTGCTATAAGCTGAGGGCATCAGTAGCGATGTCCTCATCCTAGAATCAAAGAAAAGGCATCTTCTGTGTTTACAAAATGGTATTCACAGAGAGGGCAATCCTACAGCTTTGACCCAGCTTTAGTAATAAGAGCAACAACTGTTTTTGTTAATATTATAAAATGACTTACAATGAACAGTGGCTAATATCTTCACAACCTCATCACAACAGTTGTGGAGGGCAATAGGAGCAGTTTTTTGGCATCTCCTTTCCCAGATGAGAAAATAAAGACACAAGGAATTGCAGTTCAGGCTGAGTGAAGCTGGAATCCCACAAGCCCCTGCACACCTGTCGTTTTTGCGCTAAGCCTTGGGGAGGCAGTGGGGTCAGGGGCAGGGCAGGCAGTGCACACAGATAGGAGACAGCAGGGACTCCTTCCCCACACGGAGAATTCTTCCCTTCACTGCCTTATAAGAGATTGTTTAAATTAACAAGCTTCTCTTTAAAAATAGAAATTCTCCTTCCTTAGTCCCAGAGAATGAGCTATACCTTACTCTGGATTATTTTACTCAGATTTTTTTGATCTCTGAAACTGCCAATACATATATACAATGTTCATGTGTATATGTATTTATTTACTTTTGTAAATGAAGGAACAACAAAAGGGAGAAGTAATCAATGCATTCAAGACATTTTCAGAACAACCAACCGTGGGGTATGCTGGAGTTACTCTAAGGTAGGAGCACTTTGGGCAGCCTATAACTTAAAAATGCCAGAGAGTAGAAAAAGGCTGTATCCAGCAACAGAAGAAGAGTGCCAAAAGAACAAAAACGTGATGGAAACAAACAGCCTATACCCCAGTACTGCCGAGACCTGTGCTAAGTATCAGCTTGTGTGCATCTGAAAGTCTGCTGTGGGCTACCAGTGTCACACCTGGTTTAAAACCCTTCAGTGAACTCACCATCAGCGCCAGGATGAAGTTCAAATTCCTCAGCAGAGTCCCATAAAGTCCTTCGCCCGCCCCTGCTTCCTGGCTGTCCTTACAGCTCACCGTTCACGTTCATCAAGCCAGGGGCCCAGCCATTCCCAGTTCCCTGCCGCCTCCGCGACATGCCTTCTGTCCCAGCCCGGCTCCTCCACGCCGCCTGCCCCAAGTGTGCTCTCCCCGTCACTGCGTCTGTCTCTGTTGCGTGTTCTCTGTTATCCGTTTGCCTAATATTTCTCTTCCAGAAGAGCCTACTATGTTCCCTTTAGGCCAAGAACTGTATCATTTTTTTTTTTTTTTACCTTCCCAAGTCATAGTCAGTGTCTCACCAGGAAAGCCGTAGAAACAGAGGCTTTTTTTTTCTTTCTTGATAAGAAAATGCCAGGCAAGAGTGAAAAAAGTGTGGAATTAATGTCTCTTTATAACATAAAGTATTTATTTATGAATTATTGTAACGCAGACCTTTGTACTGCCTGCTTGTTCAGCTATAGTTTTCTCCTTTGCACTATAAATATGAAAGCTCATTTCTTTATAGGAAGGGCTCAATATTTATAAACATGTTCTAAATTTGACTTCTTCACTCATCCATTTATCACCCAGGCTCCAGTACTTCCACCTACCTTTGATACCAGAACATATTTCTGCTGCAGAGTCTATGAACCAGCTTAGCTATTGCACTTAAAAGTGTTTTTATATGAAACAGCCAAACATAAATAATAAATAGTGAAGTACATTTTACTCTTCCATCATGGTATTAATTTGCCCTCCAGTTCCTATGTAATGCATCAGATGCACAAGTCTAGACTCATTTAGATTAGAAATAGCCCAGAATGTGTATTAGACACATATTTATCATCTTGATTTATTAAGGAGCAGTTGTAGAATGACACTAATTAAGTGTCTATGCTTTCTTTTTGAGACTATAATTGTTTTTGGAATAAGCAGAAATGTAAGGAAACAAATAGGCAGGGGTATTTGAATACATTACATATCTATTGTAAACACAATTCCTTACATTTTCTGCAACTTATACATTAAAATAGGACATTCCTGTAGTTTACAAAAAGTTGCAGATAATATACATTCCTCTAAAACATATTTGTAGAATTATATGTACCACTTTAGTCATGTAGCCAGTAATTCATGAATGTCTTCAGCCTGCTGAGCTCTGTGCTCAGTTTGGAGGTTTCCTGCTCCATGTTCTCAATAATTCCATTTTTTAATTGAAATAGTATAGGTATTCACATGCAAGGGAATTCACATGCAACTGTCCCTATGCTCTTGAAAAATATTGTTATTCTTTGGACTTTTTGTAGAGATTATTTATTCTGCCTTGACCAGTTGGAAGCAGAACAACTGGAACTAAATCAAATTTTTTTCCACTAAACCAGAGGTCTTCTGAGTTTAGACCCCAGAGTTTAGGTCAGCATCTTCATTAACACTACCTAGAAAACTCAGATAAAAAGAAGTGCAATTGCTTTGGGTTAGTTGTGACAAGAAAAAAATATCAGTAAAACTAATGAAAGAGTTCCACTATGTTCATTGGAGGCAGGTCTGAAGAAGAGGGGAGGAATAGTTCCTCATCACAAACTACTGGCCTAATAAAAAATGCAGTGAAGAGTCTGAAATCTTGCTTCCATGCCATACACAAAATAAAGTACAAAAAAAGAGCATAACGATAAAGAAAAAATTTTTATAAAATAGCTAGGTTTTCAAGGAATTATTAGCAGAATGTCTTCACTGCATCTTACTCCATTGCTTTCTTTCTTGTCCCTGTACTTATTCCTACTTACTTAAAGTTCACACTGTTTAAACATATTTTAAATACAACAACCTATAAACTATCCACTCGAGGCCAGCTAGCTCTTGGTAAGGGGGTAATGCACACCACATACATTTCTGTTTTTCTTTTTTCCCCTAGAGAATGCTGTAAAACTGACTTAAAAAAAGTAAAAAGAAAGGAAAGTTTAGTAGAAAATCTCAGCATCAACCAAGAGGTTTATATAAATATTAAAAAACAAAGGGAATAAAAAGATACAGCACATACACAAGTAGTAATACTGTCAATACATAATAGTAAATAATACATACTTCAACTGAAATACAGCAGAAGGAATCAGAGTTAAGTAAAAAGCCTTAATGCTTCCAAAACTTGACATAGTAAAGTTTGTGAAAATAGGCATTTCACTCTCATTTTCATCTCAGAACATTTTTGCAGCAGTGCTGTATGTTCTGTAAGGATACAAAATTTATTCCATTTTTTACATGGTAGTAATAGTAAAAATTAAACAAAAATACTTTAACTTTGTTTTTTTTACTTATTCTATGCATATCTTATTAATATAATATTTAAAATCTCATGCTTGAAGGAAAGTTGTAATGTATTCAGAGAATTTAATTCTTTTCTTCAACTGTCTAATCTTGTGTACTTTTGCTATAAATTTTCTTGTATGCAAAAGTGGAGAAAAGTAGTAGCAAGTGGTTATATTATTATACTGAATAAAGATATTATAAGACTGATTTTCCATCTATGGTATAGTTTTACATCAGATCACTTGGCAAATGTTTGCGAAACGACTGTTTTTAGAGTCACGAAATGTATGACACTTTTAGACAGCAGTGAGTCTTGTTGAGGCAGCGTCTGCAGGTGTGTTCGATGGTTGGAGGAATTCTGGCATGTTTTGCATTAAAATCTGCCCAGGCTATATGGTCAGTCTTGACTCCTACCACTGATGAGCAGGGGACACTCAGTTCTCTATCTATAAGAAAATCAAAGAAAGCAACTAAATGATCTGCATAGAAAGATTAAACCTACACTTCAGAATGAGAATTAAAGGTAATTTACTGTACACTCTCACATTTG
>PVKY010014529.1:0-10529 GCA_004027775.1 Bradypus variegatus | reverse complement strand
CCTAGCCAGGTGGATACCAGTAGAGGCCTAACAGGGAACCTGAACTTCCACACCTGCTCCACTAGTAACATGGAGCCTCTTCTCCCCAGGTGTCAGTGGAGGCCAAGTAAGGCCTCCACCTCCACCTGGCACTAATGAGGTAGAGCATTCTATCCCCACAAGGTGTCAGAGGATGGCTGCTAAAAGAAAAATCTTTAAACACTTTCATAATATAATACCCCAAATATCCAGATATCAATAAAAAACAAAAATACTCATCATACCAAAAATCAGAAAAATTTCAACTTGAATGAGATTAAAAAAATCAACAAATGCCAAAACCAAGGTGACACAGATATTAGAATTATCTGACAAGGATCGTAAGGATCCATCACAAAATTTCTTAAACAAACAATAAAGAACACCCTGGAAATAAATGAAAAAATAGTCAAAAAGCAAGGAAGAAATAGAAGATATAAAGAAAATCCCAAAGGAAATGTTAGAAGATAAAAATAGAATAACAAAAATAAAATACTCAATAAATGGGCTCAACAGCAGAATGGAGAATACAGAGTAAAGAATCAGTAAATCTGAAAGTAGAAAAATAGAAATCACCTGGTCTGAATAACTAAGAGATAACAGACTGAAAAAAAATTGAATAGTTCCTCAAGAACTTGCAGGACTATAACAAAAAAATCTAACATTTTTACCCTTGGAGTATCACAAATAAAGGAGAAAGAAGGTGGGACTGAAAAAGTATTTTTTTAAATTATCTTTATCAAAAAATAAAAATAAACATTTCCAAATAAAACATAGCAAAGGAATAAGAAAAACAAATATCATTAAAAAACTCCATTGCTTCCAGTATGCTCCTAACATATCACAAAAAAATTAAGGAACCATAGTCATTCCTGAGCATTCCCATATCATTAAGATTACCCTCAGTATCTTATATGTTCTTATTAGATTATCATTCCCCCTTCACTAGCTGCTGTCTATCTCTAGGTCCCCTGCATTCTACAATATAATACACTTGTTTTACATTTTTCTCAGAGTTCACATTAGTGGTAGCATACAATACCTCTTCTACTGTAACTGACTTATTTCACTCAACATTATGTCCTCAAGTTTCATCCATGTTGTCATATGCTTCACAATCTCATTCCTTTGCACTGATGCATAGTATTCCATCATAGGTACATACCACATTTTGTTTATCCACTCATCTGATGTAGGACATTTAGGTTTCGTTTTGGCTTATTATGTTACTTTTCAGTATATCTCTTTATAATAGCATTTTTGTTGTTGCTCTATATATTACATAATATGTCCAGAACTCATCACAGTCTACTGGTGTCAAAGTCTAATCATTATTATTGAAGTATCGAAACCTTGCCACTCTTCTAAGTTTCTTTATCTTTTCCATTTATAGTTTGTCTTAAATCTTCTATATACATTGAGAACCACATCAGATGATGTTATAAATTGTGCTTAAATCATCAAACATAATTGTTAAACTCAAGATGAGAAGGGAAAGTTTTTTCATGTGTTTTTTAGCCATTTGTATTTCCTCTTTGGAGAAATGTCTTTTCATATCTTTTGCCCATTTTATAATTGGGATATTTGTACTAATGTCATTGAGTTGTAAGATTTCTTTATATATACAAGATATCAGTCTCTTATCAGATTGATGGTTTCCAAATATTTTCTACCATTGAGTTGGCTGTCTCACTACCTTTTTGACAAATTCCTTTGAGGTACAGAAGCTTTTAATTCTGAGGAGTTCCATTTATCTATTTTTTTTCTTTTTTTGCTTGTGCTTTAAGTGTAAGGTCTAAGAAGCAACCTCCTAATACTAGGTCTTGAAGATGTTTCCCTACATTATCTTCTAGGAGTTTTTATGGTGCAATCTCTTATATTGAGATCTTTGATCCATGTTGAATTGATTTTTGTATAGGGTGTGAGGTAGGGGTCCTCTTTCATTCTTTTATAGATATCAAATTGTCCCAGCCTCATTTGTTGAACAAGCTGTTATGTCCCAATTCAGTGGATTTTGGGGCCTTATTATAAATCAGTCAGCCATAGATCTGGGGGTCTATTTCCAAATTCTCAATTTGATTCCGTTGATCAGTATGTCTATCTTTGTGCCAATACCATGCTGTTTTGAATTCTGTGGCTTTATAATAGGCTTCAAAGTCAGGGAGTATAAGTTCTCCCTCTTCATTTTTTCTTTTTTAGACTATTTTTAGCAATTCAAGGCATCTTTCCGTTCCAAATAAATTTGATGAGTAGCTTTTCCAAGTTTGCAAAGTAGATAGTTGGAATTTTGATGGGAATTGCATTAAATATGTAGATCAATTTGGGTAGAATTGACATCTTAACTATGTTTAGCATTCTACCCATGAACACGGAATATCTCTCCATTTCTTTAGGTCACTTTCTATTTCTTTTAGTAGAGTTATGTAATATTCTGTGTAGAGGTCTTTTACATCTTTGGTTAAGTTTATTCCTGGGTATTTACTTTTTTTAGTTGCTATTGAGGACAGAATCTTTTTCTTGAGTGTCTCTTCAGTTTTCTCATTTCTACTGTCTAGAAACATTACTGACTTATGTGCATTAATCTTTTATCCCACCACTTTGCTGAATTTGTTTATTAGCTCAAGTAGGTGTGTCCTTGATTTCTCAGGTTTTTTCAAGTAGAAGATCAATCTTGAAAAAGTATTTGAAGAAAAATGGCTGAAAATTCCTCAAATTTGGCAAAAGACATAAACCTATAGATTCATAAAGCTCAGCAAACACTAAACAATTTTAATACAAAACAATTAAAGCCAAGACAAATCAAATTCAAACTTACGTGAAAACTAAATACAAATTTTTGAAAGCAGTGGGAGAGAAAATGTCACCGTATCTAGAGGGCAAAAATAATATAATAGCAGATAATGCATTAGAAACCATGGAGGCCAGAAAGAAGTGAGACATTTTACAGTACTGAAAGCAAACAGCTATCAACCCAGAGTCCTATATCCAGCAAAAATATACTTCAGGAATAAAGGGAAAATAAAGACATTCTCAGATGAAGGCAAACTAAGATAATTCATTGCCAACAGACCTACCCTAAAAGAATGGCTAGAGAAAGTTCTATAAACAGAAAGGAAATGATAAAAGGAATCAGAAAGAGCAAATATATGGGTAAATACAATAACTTTCCCTTCTCATCTTGAGTTTAACAATTATGTTTGATGATTTAAGCACAATTTATAACATCATCTGATGTGGTTCTCAATGTATATAGAAGATTTAAGACAAACTATAAATGGAAAAGCTAAAGAAACTTAGAAGGGTGGCAAGGTTTCGATACTTCAATAATAATGATTAGACTTTGACACCAGTAGACTGTGATGAGTTCTGGACATATTATGTAATATATAGAGCAACAACAAAAATGCTATTATAAAGAGATATACTGAAAAGTAACATAATAAACCAAAACGAAACTCTAAAAGTGTTCAGGTAACTCACTGGAAGGAAGGAAAAGAAAACAGAGAAGCAAAATGAGTGAAAAACAGAAAACAAAAGTATGAAATGAATGACTGGAGCCCTAACTTATAAATAATTACATTAAAGTAAATAGCCTAAATATGCCAATTAAACAATGCAGACTGGTAGAGTGGATAAAAAAATTATCCAACTATATACTGTCTACAAGAAACTCATGTAAAATGTAAATATAGGTAGGTTGAAAGTAAAAGGATAGAAGAAGATATACCATGCAAATATGAATCAAATGAAAGCAGGAGGGACAATATTCATATTAGATTCAGTAGAGCAAAGGAAATTCAGAGCAAAGGGACAGAGAGGAATATTAAATGGTGATAAAAGTATCAGCTCATCAAGAAAATAGAGCAATGCTAAATATGTACACACCCAATAGGAGAGCTGCAAAACATATGAATTAACAAATGATAGAACTAAAAGGAGAAATTGACATATCTACAATTACATATTGAAGAGGGACTTCAATAGCCCTCTGACAGCAATAACTGGTAGAACAAGTCAGAAAATCAGCAAGGATATAGGAGAACTCAACAACATTATAAACCAAGAGGATCTCATCAACATTTATAGAACACACTCTGTCCAACAACTGCAGAGTACACATTCTTTTCAAGAACACACAGAACATATACCAATATACCAAGACAGAGCATAGCCTGGTCATAAAACAAACCTCAACAAATTTATAAGAATTGAAATCATTCAGAGTATGTACTGTAATAAAAAAGGAATCAAATTAGAAATTGGTAACAGAAAGATAATGTGGAAATCTTTAAACACTTGGAAACTAAAAAAACATTCTTCTAAACAATCCATGCCTCAAAGAGGAAAAATCAACACAGGAAAGACTGAACTGAATGAAAATTCAATGCAGCATTTTAAAACATGTGAGATGCAGCTAAAGCAGAGCTGAGGGGGAAATGTATAGCATTCAATGCTTATACATAAAAAGTCTTACATCAATAACCTAAGCTTCTACCTATAAGAAACTAGAAAATGAAAAGAAAAATAAACCTGAAATAAAGATAACAGCAGGCCAATTAATTTGAAAACAGAAAAACATCATGAAAATCAATGTACAAAAATACATATTAAAAGAATGATAAAATTGGCCAACCTCTACTAAGACTGACAAAGAAAGAGAAGAAAATAATGAACTATAAAACAAGGATTTCACTACAGAATCTGCAGACATCAAAAGGATATTAAGGGAACCCTATAAACAACTCTACACACATAAATTTGATCACTTGGATGAGATGGACCATTTCCTTGAAAACTGAAACTACTACAATGCAACAAATATGAAATAAGCAATTTGAATTGTCACTTAACTATTAATGACATTGAATTTGTACTTTTAAACCTTGGGAAAATAAATCTCCAGGCAAAGTGATTTAACTGTAGAATTCTAAAAATGTTTAAAGAAAAATTAACATCAATTCTTCTCAATCTGAAATCTACACAATCAAATCTACACAAAATATAAGAGAAGGAACCATGTCTCATTTAATTTTATGAAGCCATTAATACTAAAACCAGGCAAAGATATTACCAAAAAATCCCACAATCTTACAAAACTGCAAAACTTAAAAACCAATATCTTTAATGAATATAGACAAAATCCTTAACAAAATATTAGCAAATAGAATTCAACACATACAAAAGGTATACACCATGACCAACTGGTGTTGATTCTAGTTATGCAAGGCTGAATTAAATACTCAAAAATCAGGCAATGTAATCCATCATATTAACAGACTAAAACAGAAAAATCACATATTGATGCAGGAAAATCACTTGACAAAATTCAACATCCATTTATCATAAAATCTCTCAGAAAACTACAGGGGAACTTCCCCCGTTTGATAAACAACATCTATAAAAAATCCTACAGTTAACATCATACTTAATGGTGAAAGACTGAATGCTTTCCCCTAAAGATTGGGAATGAGGTAACAATGTCCACATTTGTCACTGCTGTTCAACACAGTATGAAAATTCTGGCCAACACAAAGGCAAAAGAAAAAACATCCTCTACTTAAACCTTACAACTGGTACAAAAAAAGGACTAAAAAATGGATCATAGGTATAAATGGAAAACTATAAAAGTTTTAGAAGAAATCATAGAAAATCTTTGGGGCGCAGGGCTTTGTGAACATTTCTTAGACGTGATATTAAAAACATGATCTATAAAAGGAAAAAAATTGATAAACTGGACTTCATTAAAGTTAAAAACTTTTGCTCTACAAAACACTTTGTTAAGAGGTTGAAAAGAAGAGTTACAGCCCAGGAGAAAATATTTGCAAAACACATATTTGAACAAGGGTTTATATTTATAATATATACAGAACTTTCAAAACTCAAAAGAAAAGCAAACAATCCAATAAATGGGCAAAAGGCATGAAGAAACATTTTACGGAAGAAGTCCACAGATGCAAATAAGCACATGAAAATATTTTCAACGTCACTAGTCATTAGGGAAATGCAAATTTAAATCATAGTGAAATATCACTACAAACCTATTAGAAGAACAAAAGTAAAACCTAGTGACAATATGAAAAGCTGGTAAGGGTGCAGAGAAACAGGATCTCTCATACATTGCTTTTGGAATTTAAAATGGTATAGCCACTCTGAAAAATAGTCTTGCAATTTCTAAGAAAAGAAAACAAAACAGTAAATATACATTTACTTACATGATCCAGAATTCACTCTTGTGCATTCATTCCAGAAAAGTGAAAAATTATGCCCCACACCGAAACCTGCACATTAATGTTCACTGCAGCTTTATTTGTAATAGTACAATTGGAAGCAACCAGAATGCCCTACAATACATAAATGGATAAACTGCGGTACATACATTCCATGGATTATTCAGCAATAAAAAGGAAGAAAATACTGATGCAAGAAACAACTTGGATGATTCTCAAGGGCATTATGCTGAGTAAAAAAAGCTAGTCTCAAAAGGTCACATACTACATTATTCCATTTTATAAGGTCCTCAGAATTACAAACCAGTGGAAATGGAGAACCAATTAGTTGTTGGAGAGGTTAAGGAGAAAAGGAGGTGGGCGTGACTATAAAGAGACATGACAAAAGAGAGCCTTGTGGTGACTGAATAGTTCTGAATCTTGATTACAGTGGTGGTTACAGCTATCACACATGATAAAATGAATTAGATCCACAGGCACACATTTTACCAAAGTCAATTTATTGGTTTTGGTATTTTATTATTGTATGTAAGAGGTAAACATTGGGGATACTGGTGCTAGGTATACTCGACCTCTCTGTAATATCTTTGCAGCGTCCTGCAAATCTATAATCATTTCAAGAAAATTAAAAAAGAAATAATGGGGAGCTTCCACATTTTGTCATGTAACTAGGGAATTAGAACTGACCTGCCACTGTGGGCAATTAAAAACTAGCGACAAATATAAAACCAGTTTATTAAAGGGATTAAAGAATTAATAACCTTAAAAATTGCTGGGTCAAATTCTAGAGGAAGGCAGAAAAACTGAGAGGAGCCTGGTACTGGCTGGTTTTGCCTCAGATGCAAATTCTGAAGGTGGCTAAGAGCCAGGTTTTGGTTCCCGTAACTGGGGGGCGGAGTGATACTGGCATCTAGTGGGTAGAGGCCAGGAATGCTGCTAAACAGTCTCCAATGCACAAGACTATCCCCACAACAAAGAAATATCTGGCCCAAAATGTCAACAGGGCTGAGGTCTTGAGAAGCCCTTCTATATTGGAAGATCCTCCCCTCCACCCACATATTTCCTGAGCTTTGTAGTTTTCACACAGACCTGCCTGCAAATTATTACTATAGGTCAGTTTTAGTTGGGCAGGTGTTCCAAGCTTAAATCAGCTTAATTCAAATAAAGAATCAATTATGGCTCAAGTCAGAGAGCTGCTGTTCACATGTCATGTTTATAAGAGTTTGCTGACTGACTTTCAGGTATTATAAAGTGCTCTCATTCATTTTTTTCATTAGGTCTTGGGACCTGTCTTGCCTGAAATTTCTCATGACTAGACAGTAAGAGTATAAAAGATGAAGCTGGATTTACTCATTCACTATCAAAAAGCAAATGCAAATATATTCTAATTGTCCCCTAGTAAAAATTTGTTTTGTCAATTGAAAATCAAGCTTATGAAAGAAGCTTATGAAGCTTCCTTATAACATTAGCCTTTCCAGCACCCTTGAGTGAATCAAAATATAGGCATGAAATACATAGGTGTAAACCAATCTAGATAATGGCATAATTAGCTATCATAGTAAGGTTCTACCTTTCTCCTTCCAAACCAACTCCATACTGGTTATCACGTCTTCAAAAATTAGAAATTGTGCTTTAAAAACAGAGTAAAGGTATATGGTTATAAAGAAACTATTAATTAATTCCAAAATCCGTTCATAAAAATTCTGACCAAGAGGGTATTGTACTATGCCCATTCAAACTGTCACCATGTAGAAAGTTCTAAACATGCTGTGACCTACTGAGTCTTAAAAAAAAAATTCTAAGAAATTAAGTGCTATTTGAGCTAGAAGGTTTTCTCTGTCTCTCTGTTGATTTTTTTTTTTTCTATTTTTCCCTCAAAAGGAGCGAAGACTAGCAGGATTTGACCCTCTGCTTGGAAGAAATAAAGGTCTTCAAAAGCAAATTCTGGAAACCCTGTACAATCCTCTCAGATATATGCCCTTAGAAAGGGCGCGAGGAAAAGAAAGCCATAAAGCCTTTAAAATCTTTTTCCTCTCTAGTCAGAAGGACAGCAGAAGTACACGTAATAAGTGAGGCTGCCCCACTCACACTTTTAGTCACGTTGAAGAATTGTGACCTATGTGTAAATAGTATCTATCTATCTATCTATCTATCTATCTATCTATCTATCTATCTATCTATCTATCTATCATCTATCTGCTAGCTTTAGTTATTGCTTCCTTTAGATGGTTATAGTGAGAGCTAAGTGCTTTATGACCAATGAATGCAAGTTGATATAAAAACTAGAATAAGGAAAACAAACTCTTT
This sequence comes from Bradypus variegatus, assembly GCA_004027775.1. Classification (NCBI taxonomy): domain Eukaryota; kingdom Metazoa; phylum Chordata; class Mammalia; order Pilosa; family Bradypodidae; genus Bradypus; species Bradypus variegatus. The sequence continues at coordinate 1,977 of PVKY010014529.1, read as the reverse complement.
GCCTTTAAATAGCAGTGGTTGCAGTTTCTGTTTACAAGCCTGAAGGGTTGTTGTACATATTAAAACTGCTGCATAGCTCCATCCGTGGTCACAGAAATCCCCCCTCCTGCTTTGTTTTTTTTTTTGTGTGTGTGTGTGTTTTGTTTTTTGTTTTCCTTTCCCCTGCGGACATTGAAGAAGTCAGATCTCTGGGAAACAGCAGTTACAAAAGGATGTTTTTCATAGCTCCTACTAGAAAACCATGGTACCTCATCTCTGCATAAAATAGCACTAAACTGAGTCACAATGCCGGAAGCTGTGCTCTCTGCTTTTCAATAGGATCTAGATTATTTCTAGTATAACTACTAAATAACACCGCACAGTTTTGCCCATGTATGTGACATGTCAATTCTTCTAATCCCTCCCTTACCTTAGATAAATTTAAGCTTTATCCATCAGTAATGCCACACGAGTAACAAAAATACAGTTAACAAGATGACACTGTTATCTAGGTATTTGACATCAATATTAGCGAGAGTCTGTCATTTGACATTATTTTTCTAGCATACCAGACGGTAAAGAAAATGTTTTCATTCATCCACAAAATGACTAACATTTTACTGATGTTTCAAAATGCGGTTGAATACTCTGCACTCTTAATTTCCGAGCCGTTCTTGAGAGTTAAGACTGAATACTAATCACATTGGTAACTCCTGCTGCAAAGCCTCAGTTAATTGCCAAGCCTTGGAGTGTCAGTTCAGCAGGGAGTTGTTGCTGGTTAGGGTCTCTTCGATCAGTCTGGGAATCACAGGCGATGGGAACCCTCTCCTTTCCCCATATACTCTTATGCGCAGCAATAAAAATCGTCTTGAGCATCGTTACAGCCAAGCAAAACGACTCCCTGCCTGCTTCGTAAAGAGCTCAGTCTGGGGAGGAAGCCGGATGCTGACCCCTGCAGAGATTATTGCTTCTGTGCGCTGTGCCAAAGGATCCTGCTAACGTTATTGAAACGAGTTAGGGATGTACGAGGTTTTCCGTTATTTATTTTCTCCAAGGGAAGAAGAGCTGTGTTCAAGCGGAGAAAATCTTCTTTAAAGGCTACTAAAGAGGGATAGAAGTTGGGGGGGAGGGGGATCGGGTAGGGTAGGGAACTTATATTTTAATTACTTGTTTCTCTCCCTCACTTTCCCACTCTGCTTCCCAAATTCCTCACTGAACAAGACTGATTGACATAACTGCTATCGACTCCAGCCTCGGTTTTCCCATTTATCCGCAAATGGTCCGGAATAGCTAAGGGATCTTGAATCTGGAAATTAGTTCAAAAAAGAAAGAAGAAAAAATGGGTAGGGGGCGACACCGTGCGCAGCGGTGGACCGGGAAGCCATCCAGAGCAGCCCGGCGAGCGGCAAAGGGGCTGCGGCGTGAGAAGGAGGGGTTGCAGCTCTGAGCGGCGAAGACAGAAGCCTGCCCAACCCGGTTTGGAGGTTGTTGAAAAATATAACCTTGTGACTCGTTAAATCCAATAACTATGCCCTGCTTTGAATCGGATGCGCTGATCATTCCGCCCGATAGGCTCTAACAGGTTAAACTGCCTCTTACATAAGAGGACTGCCTGGCTCTACACAATTAAAACACTTGATTGCAGTCTCTTCCCGACTCCGCACACCCGCACCGCCCGTCCGCTCCTTCCCAGCGCGCCTGCGTGTTGCGCGCGCACAGGACCCTGCGCGCACCCCCAGCGCGTGCGGAAGCGCGCGCACGTATTCGCGCGCGCATACTACTCTCTCTCTCTCGCTACTCCACACACTGACCATACTCCCGCCTCCAATACACACAAGCAACTTGGTGCCAACACGCACAGTGAAGAGGGTGGTGTCCTCTAATCCATATTGACTGACCCTACAGCCATGCAAGCTATTCTATTGCAAGCCTCGCACCCCTGCGTGTCACCGTAAAAATCAGCCCCTTTCCATCGTCCCTGCCTAATTCCCGAAAAGG